>OZ038447.1:22627555-22645658 GCA_964036265.1 Daptonema setosum | reverse complement strand
TAATGGAACCCATATAATGGCACATGCCAGTTTTAGGGTCCCAAAATACCGTAATTTTCAGTCGTCTGCAGGGCACGTGCCTGGAAACATTTTTTCGGTAAATTCTACAACATCCTAGTTGCAAACCACCAACTGGACCCAACTAGCTTGAATTTTCGACCCTAAGTCATTCGTGGCACATGAGGTACACTGGTCACGGGTTCCACGGAAAGGGTTCATAATTAGCCAAAAACAGGCTTTATCGGCTTATATCTCACGATAGCAAACTCGGATCGGCAAAAAACTCACCTTCCATCGTGTAGAGCGTGGTCGAATTGACCCTAGCGAACATGTTCAATACTGCCGAAAAGTTTTTTTAATGGAACCCATATAATGGCACATGCCAGTTTTAGGGTCCCAAAATACCGTAATTTTCAGTCGTCTGCAGGGCACGTGCCTGGAAACATTTTTTCGGTAAATTCTACAACATCCTAGTTGCAAACCACCAACTGGACCCAACTAGCTTGAATTTCGACCCTAAGTCATTCGCGGCACATGTGGTACACTGGTCACCGGGTTCCACGGAAAGGGTTCATAATTAGCCAAAAACAGGCTTTATCGGCTTATATCTCACGATAGCAAACTCGGATCGGCAAAAACTCACTTCCATCGTGTAGAGCGTGGTCGAATTGACCTAGGAAATGTTCGAAATTACCTGCCGAAAAGTTTTTTTTAATGGAACCCATATAATGGCACATGCCAGTTTTAGGGTCCCAAATACCGTAATTTTCAGTCGTCTGCAGGGCACGTGCCTGGAAACATTTTTTCGGTAAATTCTACAACATCCTAGTTGCAAACCACCAACTGGACCCAACTAGCTTGAATTTTCGACCCTAAGTCATTCGTGGCACATGTGGTACACTGGTCACGGGTTCCACGGAAAGGGTTCATAATTAGCCAAAAACAGGCTTTATCGGCTTATATCTCACGATAGCAAACTCGGATCGGCAAAAACTCACTTCCATCGTGTAGAGCGTGGTCGAATTGACCTAGGAACATGTTCAAACTGCCGAAAAGTTTTTTTTTAATGGAACCCATATAATGGCACATGCCAGTTTTAGGGTCCCAAATACCGTAATTTTCAGTCGTCTGCAGGGCACGTGCCTGGAAACATTTTTTCGGTAAATTCTACAACATCCTAGTTGCAAACCACCAACTGGACCCAACTAGCTTGAATTTTCGACCCTAAGTCATTCGTGGCACATGTGGTACACTGGTCACGGGTTCCACGGAAAGGGTTCATAATTAGCCAAAAACAGGCTTTATCGGCTTATATCTCACGATAGCAAACTCGGATCGGCAAAAACTCACTTCCATCGTGTAGAGCGTGGTCGAATTGACCTAGGAACATGTTCAAACTGCCGAAAAGTTTTTTTAATGGAACCCATATAATGGCACATGCCAGTTTTAGGGTCCCAAATACCGTAATTTTCAGTCGTCTGCAGGGCACGTGCCTGGAAACATTTTTTCGGTAAATTCTACAACATCCTAGTTGCAAACCACCAACTGGACCCAACTAGCTTGAATTTTCGACCCTAAGTCATTCGTGGGCACATGTGGTACACTGGTCACGGGTTCCACGGAAAGGGTTCATAATTAGCCAAAAACAGCTTTATCGGCTTATATCTCACGATAGCAAACTCGGATCGGCAAAACTCACTTCCATCGTGTAGAGCGTGGTCGAATTGACCTAGGAACATGTTCAAACTGCCGAAAAGTTTTTTTTAATGGAACCCATATAATGGCACATGCCAGTTTTAGGGTCCCAAATACCGTAATTTTCAGTCGTCTGCAGGGCACGTGCCTGGAAACATTTTTTCGGTAAATTCTACAACATCCTAGTTGCAAACCACCAACTGGACCCAACTAGCTTGAATTTTCGACCCTAAGTCATTCGTGGCACATGTGGTACACTGGTCACGGGTTCCACGGAAAGGGTTCATAATTAGCCAAAAAACAGGCTTTATCGGCTTATATCTCACGATAGCAAACTCGGATCGGCAAAAACTCACTTCCATCGTGTAGGAGCGTGGGTCGAATTGACCTAGGAACATGTTCAAACTGCCGAAAAGTTTTTTTAATGGAACCCATATAATGGCACATGCCAGTTTTAGGGTCCCAAATACCGTAATTTTCAGTCGTCTGCAGGGCACGTGCCTGGAAACATTTTTTCGGTAAATTCTACAACATCCTAGTTGCAAACCACCAACTGGACCCAACTATCTTGAATTTTCGACCCTAAGTCATTCGTGGCACATGTGGTACAGCTGGTCACGGGTTCCACGGAAAGGGTTCAGTAATTAGCCAAAAACAGGCTTTATCGGCTTATATCTCACGATAGCAAACTCGGATCGGCAAAAACTCACTTCCATCGTGTAGAGCGTGGTCGAATTGACCTAGGAACATGTTCAAAACTGCCGAAAGTTTTTTTAATGGAACCCATATAATGGCACATGCCAGTTTTAGGGTCCCAAATACCGTAATTTTTCAGTCGTCTGCAGGGCACGTGCCTGGAAACATTTTTTCGGTAAATTCTACAACATCCTAGTTGCAAACCACCAACTGGACCCAACTAGCTTGAATTTTCGACCCTAAGTCATTCGTGGCACATGTGGTACACTGGTCACGGGTTCCACGGAAAGGGTTCATAATTAGCCAAAAACAGGCTTTATCGGCTTATATCTCACGATAGCAAACTCGGTTCGGCAAAACTCACTTCCATCGTGTAGAGCGTGGTCGAATTGACCTAGGAACATGTTCAAACTGCCGAAAAGTTTTTTAATGGAACCCATATAATGGCACATGCCAGTTTTAGGGTCCCAAATACCGTAATTTTCAGTCGTCTGCAGGGCACGTGCCTGGAAACATTTTTTCGGTAAATTCTACAACATCCTAGTTGCAAACCACCAACTGGACCCAACTAGCTTGAATTTTCGACCCTAAGTCATTCGTGGCACATGTGGTACACTGGTCACGGGTTCCACGGAAAGGGTTCATAATTAGCCAAAAACAGGCTTTATCGGCTTATATCTCACGATAGCAAACTCGGATCGGCAAAAACTCACTTCCATCGTGTAGAGCGTGGTCGAATTGACCTAGGAACATGTTCAAACTGCCGAAAAGTTTTTTTAATGGAACCCATATAATGGCACATGCCAGTTTTAGGGTCCCAAATACCGTAATTTTCAGTCGTCTGCAGGGCACGTGCCTGGAAACATTTTTTCGGTAAATTCTACAACATCCTAGTTGCAAACCACCAACTGGACCCAACTAGCTTGAATTTTCGACCCTAAGTCATTCGTGGCACATGTGGTACACTGGTCACGGCTTCCACGGAAAGGGTTCATAATTAGCCAAAAACAGGCTTTATCGGCTTATATCTCACGATAGCAAACTCGGATCGGCAAAAACTCACTTCCATCGTGTAGAGCGTGGTCGAATTGACCTAGGAACATGTTCAAACTGCCGAAAAGTTTTTTTTAATGGAACCCATATAATGGCACATGCCAGTTTTAGGGTCCCAAATACCGTAATTTTCAGTCGTCTGCAGGGCACGTGCCTGGAAACATTTTTTCGGTAAATTCTACAACATCCTAGTTGCAAACCACCAACTGGACCCAACTAGCTTGAATTTTCGACCCTAAGTCATTCGTGGCACATGTGGTACACTGGTCACGGGTTCCACGGAAAGGGTTCATAATTAGCCAAAAACAGGCTTTATCGGCTTATATCTCACGATAGCAAACTCGGATCGGCAAAAACTCACTTCCATCGTGTAGAGCGTGGTCGAATTGACCTAGGAACATGTTCAAACTGCCGAAAAGTTTTTTTAATGGAACCCATATAATGGCACATGCCAGTTTTTAGGGTCCCAAATACCGTAATTTTCAGTCGTCTGCAGGGCACGTGCCTGGAAACATTTTTTCGGTAAATTCTACAACATCCTAGTTGCAAACCACCAACTGGACCCAACTAGCTTGAATTTTCGACCCTAAGTCATTCGTGGCACATGTGGTACACTGGTCACGGGTTCCACGGAAAGGGTTCATAATTAGCCAAAAACAGGCTTTATCGGCTTATATCTCACGATAGCAAACTCGGATCGGCAAAAACTCACTTCCATCGTGTAGAGCGTGGTCGAATTGACCTAGGAACATGTTCAAACTGCCGAAAAGTTTTTTTTAATGGAACCCATATAATGGCACATGCCAGTTTTAGGGTCCCAAATACCGTAATTTTCAGTCGTCTGCAGGGCACGTGCCTGGAAACATTTTTTCGGTAAATTCTACAACATCCTAGTTGCAAACCACCAACTGGACCCAACTAGCTTGAATTTTCGACCCTAAGTCATTCGTGGCACATGTGGTACACTGGTCACGGGTTCCACGGAAAGGGTTCATAATTAGCCAAAAACAGGCTTTATCGGCTTATATCTCACGATAGCAAACTCGGATCGGCAAAAACTCACTTCCATCGTGTAGAGCGTGGTCGAATTGACCTAGGAACATGTTCAAACTGCCGAAAAGTTTTTTTTAATGGAACCCATATAATGGCACATGCCAGTTTTAGGGTCCCAAATACCGTAATTTTCAGTCGTCTGCAGGGCACGTGCCTGGAAACATTTTTTCGGTAAATTCTACAACATCCTAGTTGCAAACCACCAACTGGACCCAACTAGCTTGAATTTTCGACCCTAAGTCATTCGTGGCACATGTGGTACACTGGTCACGGGTTCCACGGAAAGGGTTCATAATTAGCCAAAAACAGGCTTTATCGGCTTATATCTCACGATAGCAAACTCGGATCGGCAAAAACTCACTTCCATCGTGTAGAGCGTGGTCGAATTGACCTAGGAACATGTTCAAACTGCCGAAAAGTTTTTTTTAATGGAACCCATATAATGGCACATGCCAGTTTTAGGGTCCAAATACCGTAATTTTCAGTCGTCTGCAGGGCACGTGCCTGGAAACATTTTTTCGGTAAATTCTACAACATCCTAGTTGCAAACCACCAACTGGACCCAACTAGCTTGAATTTTCGACCCTAAGTCATTCGTGGCACATGTGGTACACTGGTCACGGGTTCCACGGAAAGGGTTCATAATTAGCCAAAAACAGGCTTTATCGGCTTATATCTCACGATAGCAAACTCGGATCGGCAAAAACTCACTTCCATCGTGTAGAGCGTGGTCGAATTGACCTAGGAACATGTTCAAACTGCCGAAAAGTTTTTTTAATGGAACCCATATAATGGCACATGCCAGTTTTAGGGTCCCAAATACCGTAATTTTCAGTCGTCTGCAGGGCACGTGCCTGGAAACATTTTTTCGGTAAATTCTACAACATCCTAGTTGCAACCACCAACTGGACCCAACTAGCTTGAATTTTCGACCCTGAAGTCATTCGTGGCACATGTGGTACACTGGTCACGGGTTCCACGGAAAGGGTTCATAATTAGCCAAAAACAGGCTTTATCGGCTTATATCTCACGATAGCAAATTCGGATCGGCAAAAACTCACTTCCATCGTGTAGAGCGTGGTCGAATTGACCTAGGAACATGTTCAAACTGCCGAAAAGTTTTTTTAATGGAACCCATATAATGGCACATGCCAGTTTTAGGGTCCCAAATACCGTAATTTTCAGTCGTCTGCAGGGCACGTGCCTGGAAACATTTTTTCGGTAAATTCTACAACATCCTAGTTGCAAACCACCAACTGGACCCAACTAGCTTGAATTTTCGACCCTAAGTCATTCGTGGCACATGTGGTACACTGGTCACGGGTTCCACGGAAAGGGTTCATAATTAGCCAAAAACAGGCTTTATCGGCTTATATCTCACGATAGCAAACTCGGATCGGCAAAAACTCACTTCCATCGTGTAGAGCGTGGTCGAATTGACCTAGGAACATGTTCAAACTGCCGAAAAGTTTTTTTTAAAGGAACCCATATAATGGCACATGCCAGTTTTAGGGTCCCAAATACCGTAATTTTCAGTCGTCTGCAGGGCACGTGCCTGGAAACATTTTTTCGGTAAATTCTACAACATCCTAGTTGCAAACCACCAACTGGACCCAACTAGCTTGAATTTTCGACCCTAAGTCATTCGTGGCACATGTGGTACACTGGTCACGGGTTCCACGGAAAGGGTTCATAATTAGCCAAAAACAGGCTTTATCGGCTTATATCTCACGATAGCAAACTCGGATCGGCAAAAACTCACTTCCTTCGTGTAGAGCGTGGTCGAATTGACCTAGGAACATGTTCAAACTGCCGAAAAGTTTTTTTAATGGAACCCATATAATGGCACATGCCAGTTTTAGGGTCCCAAATACCGTAATTTTCAGTCGTCTGCAGGGCACGTGCCTGGAAAACATTTTTTCGGTAAATTCTACAACATCCTAGTTGCAAACCACCAACTGGACCCAACTAGCTTGAATTTTCGACCCTAAGTCATTCGTGGCACATGTGGTACACTGGTCACGGGTTCCACGGAAAGGGTTCATAATTAGCCAAAAACAGGCTTTATCGGCTTATATCTCACGATAGCAAACTCGGATCGGCAAAAACTCACTTCCATCGTGTAGAGCGTGGTCGAATTGACCTAGGAACATGTTCAAACTGCCGAAAAGTTTTTTTAATGGAACCCATATAATGGCACATGCCAGTTTTAGGGTCCCAAATACCGTAATTTTCAGTCGTCTGCAGGGCACGTGCCTGGAAACATTTTTTCGGTAAATTCTACAACATCCTAGTTGCAAACCACCAACTGGACCCAACTAGCTTGAATTTTCGACCCTAAGTCATTCGTGGCACATGTGGTTCACTGGTCACGGGTTCCACGGAAAGGGTTCATAATTAGCCAAAAACAGGCTTTATCAGCTTATATCTCACGATAGCAAACTCGGATCGGCAAAAACTCACTTCCATCGTGTAGAGCGTGGTCGAATTGACCTAGGAACATGTTCAAACTGCCGAAAAGTTTTTTTTAATGGAACCCATATAATGGCACATGCCAGTTTAGGGTCCCAAATACCGTAATTTTCAGTCGTCTGCAGGGCACGTGCCTGGAAACATTTTTTCGGTAAATTCTACAACATCCTAGTTGCAAACCACCAACTGGACCCAACTAGCTTGAATTTTCGACCCTAAGTCATTCGTGGCACATGTGGTACACTGGTCACGGGTTCCACGGAAAGGGTTCATAATTAGCCAAAAACAGGCTTTATCGGCTTATATCTCACGATAGCAAACTCGGATCGGCAAAAACTCACTTCCATCGTGTAGAGCGTGGTCGAATTGACCTAGGAACATGTTCAAACTGCCGAAAAGTTTTTTTAATGGAACCCATATAATGGCACATGCCAGTTTTAGGGTCCCAAATACCGTAATTTTCAGTCGTCTGCAGGGCACGTGCCTCGGAAACATTTTTTCGGTAAATTCTACAACATCCTAGTTGCAAACCACACCAACTGGACCCAACTAGCTTGAATTTTCGACCCTAAGTCATTCGTGGCACATGTGGTACACTGGTCACGGGTTCCACGGAAAGGGTTCATAATTAGCCAAAAACAGGCTTTATCGGCTTATATCGCACGATAGCAAACTCGGATCGGCAAAAACTCACTTCCATCGTGTAGAGCGTGGTCGAATTGACCTAGGAACATGTTCAAACTGCCGAAAAGTTTTTTTAATGGAACCCATATAATGGCACATGCCAGTTTTAGGGTCCCAAATACCGTAATTTTCAGTCGTCTGCAGGGCACGTGCCTGGAAACATTTTTTCGGTAAATTCTACAACATCCTAGTTGCAAACCACCAACTGGACCCAACTAGCTTGAATTTTCGACCCTAAGTCATTCGTGGCACATGTGGTACACTGGTCACGGGTTCCACGGAAAGGGTTCATAATTAGCCAAAACAGGCTTTATCGGCTTATATCTCACGATAGCAAACTCGGATCGGCAAAAACTCACTTCCATCGTGTAGAGCGTGGTCGAATTGACCTAGGAACATGTTCAAACTGCCGAAAAGTTTTTTAATGGAACCCATATAATGGCACATGCCAGTTTTAGGGTCCAAATACCGTAATTTTCAGTCGTCTGCAGGGCACGTGCCTGGAAACATTTTTTCGGTAAATTCTACAACATCCTAGTTGCAAACCACCAACTGGACCCAACTAGCTTGAATTTTCGACCCTAAGTCATTCATGGCACATGTGGTACACTGGTCACGGGTTCCACGGAAAGGGTTCATAATTAGCCAAAAACAGGCTTTATCGGCTTATATCGCACGATAGCAAACTCGGATCGGCAAAAACTCACTTCCATCGTGTAGAGCGTGGTCGAATTGACCTAGGAACATGTTCAAACTGCCGAAAAGTTTTTTTAATGGAACCCATATAATGGCACATGCCAGTTTTAGGGTCCCAAATACCGTAATTTTCAGTCGTCTGCAGGGCACGTGCCTGGAAACATTTTTTCGGTAAATTCTACAACATCCTAGTTGCAAACCACCAACTGGACCCAACTAGCTTGAATTTTCGACCCTAAGTCATTCGTGGCACATGTGGTACACTGGTCACGGGTTCCACGGAAAGGGTTCATAATTAGCCAAAAACAGGCTTTATCGGCTTATATCGCACGATAGCAAACTCGGATCGGCAAAAACTCACTTCCATCGTGTAGAGCGTGGTCGAATTGACCTAGGAACATGTTCAAACTGCCGAAAAGTTTTTTTAATGGAACCTATATAATGGCACATGCCAGTTTTAGGGTCCCAAATACCGTAATTTTCAGTCGTCTGCAGGGCACGTGCCTGGAAACATTTTTTCGGTAAATTCTACAACATCCTAGTTGCAAACCACCAACTGGACCCAACTAGCTTGAATTTTCGACCCTAAGTCATTCGTGGCACATGTGGTACACTGGTCAACGGGTTCCACGGAAAGGGTTCATAATTAGCCAAAAACAGGCTTTATCGGCTTATATCTCACGATAGCAAACTCGGATCGGCAAAAACTCACTTCCATCGTGTAGAGCGTGGTCGAATTGACCTAGGAACATGTTCAAACTGCCGAAAAGTTTTTTTAATGGAACCCATATAATGGCACATGCCAGTTTTAGGGTCCCAAATACCGTAATTTTCAGTCGTCTGCAGGGCACGTGCCTGGAAACATTTTTTCGGTAAATTCTACAACATCCTAGTTGCAAACCACCAACTGGACCCAACTAGCTTGAATTTTCGACCCTAAGTCATTCGTGGCACATGTGGTACACTGGTCACGGGTTCCACGGAAAGGGTTCATAATTAGCCAAAAACAGGCTTTATCGGCTTATATCTCACGATAGCAAACTCGGATCGGCAAAAACTCACTTCCATCGTGTAGAGCGTGGTCGAATTGACCTAGGAACATGTTCAAACTGCCGAAAAGTTTTTTTTAATGGAACCCATATAATGGCACATGCCAGTTTTAGGGTCCCAAATACCGTAATTTTCAGTCGTCTGCAGGGCACGTGCCTGGAAACATTTTTTCGGTAAATTCTACAACATCCTAGTTGCAAACCACCAACTGGACCCAACTAGCTTGAATTTTCGACCCTAAGTCATTCGTGGCACATGTGGTACACTGGTCACGGGTTCCACGGAAAGGGTTCATAATTAGCCAAAAACAGGCTTTATCGGCTTATATCTCACGATAGCAAACTCGGATCGGCAAAAACTCACTTCCATCGTGTAGAGCGTGGTCGAATTGACCTAGGAACATGTTCAAACTGCCGAAAAGTTTTTTTTAATGGAACCCATATAATGGCACATGCCAGTTTTAGGGTCCCAAATACCGTAATTTTCAGTCGTCTGCAGGGCACGTGCCTGGAAACATTTTTTCGGTAAATTCTACAACATCCTAGTTGCAAACCACCAACTGGACCCAACTAGCTTGAATTTTCGACCCTAAGTCATTCGTGGGCACATGTGGTACACTGGTCACGGGTTCCACGGAAAGGGTTCATAATTAGCCAAAAACAGGCTTTATCGGCTTATATCTCACGATAGCAAACTCGGATCGGCAAAAACTCACTTCCATCGTGTAGAGCGTGGTCGAATTGACCTAGGAACATGTTCAAACTGCCGAAAAGTTTTTTTTAATGGAACCCATATAATGGCACATGCCAGTTTTAGGGTCCCAAATACCGTAATTTTCAGTCGTCTGCAGGGCACGTGCCTGGAAACATTTTTTCGGTAAATTCTACAACATCCTAGTTGCAAACCACCAACTGGACCCAACTAGCTTGAATTTTCGACCCTAAGTCATTCGTGGCACATGTGGTACACTGGTCACGGGTTCCACGGAAAGGGTTCATAATTAGCCAAAAACAGGCTTTATCGGCTTATATCTCACGATAGCAAACTCGGATCGGCAAAAACTCACTTCCATCGTGTAGAGCGTGGTCGAATTGACCTAGGAACATGTTCAACACTGCCGAAAAGTTTTTTTAATGGAACCCATATAATGGCACATGCCAGTTTTAGGGTCCCAAATACCGTAATTTTCAGTCGTCTGCAGGGCACGTGCCTGGAAACATTTTTTCGGTAAATTCTACAACATCCTAGTTGCAAACCACCAACTGGACCCAACTAGCTTGAATTTTCGACCCTAAGTCATTCGTGGCACATGTGGTACACTGGTCACGGGTTCCACGGAAAGGGTTCATAATTAGCCAAAAACAGGCTTTATCGGCTTATATCTCACGATAGCAAACTCGGATCGGCAAAAACTCACTTCCATCGTGTAGAGCGTGGTCGAATTGACCTAGGAACATGTTCAAACTGCCGAAAAGTTTTTTTAATGGAACCCATATAATGGCACATGCCAGTTTTAGGGTCCCAAATACCGTAATTTTCAGTCGTCTGCAGGGCACGTGCCTGGAAACATTTTTTCGGTAAATTCTACAACATCCTAGTTGCAAACCACCAACTGACCCAACTAGCTTGAATTTTCGACCCTAAGTCATTCGTGGCACATGTGGTACACTGGTCACGGGTTCCACGGAAAGGGTTCATAATTAGCCAAAAACAGGCTTTATCGGCTTATATCTCACGATAGCAAACTCGGATCGGCAAAAACTCACTTCCATCGTGTAGAGCGTGGTCGAATTGACCTAGGAACATGTTCAAACTGCCGAAAAGTTTTTTTTAATGGAACCCATATAATGGCACATGCCAGTTTTAGGGTCCCAAATACCGTAATTTTCAGTCGTCTGCAGGGCACGTGCCTGGAAACATTTTTTCGGTAAATTCTACAACATCCTAGTTGCAAACCACCAACTGGACCCAACTAGCTTGAATTTTCGACCCTAAGTCATTCGTGGCACATGTGGTACACTGGTCACGGGTTCACGGAAAGGGTTCATAATTAGCCAAAAACAGGCTTTATCGGCTTATATCTCACGATAGCAAACTCGGATCGGCAAAAACTCACTTCCATCGTGTAGAGGCGTGGTCGAATTGACCTAGGAACATGTTCAACTGCCGAAAAAGTTTTTTTAATGGAACCCATATAATGGCACATGCCAGTTTTAGGGTCCCAAATACCGTAATTTTCAGTCGTCTGCAGGGCACGTGCCTGGAAACATTTTTTCGGTAAATTCTACAACATCCTAGTTGCAAACCACCAACTGGACCCAACTAGCTTGAATTTTCGACCTTAAGTCATTCGTGGCACATGTGGTACACTGGTCACGGGTTCCACGGAAAGGGTTCATAATTAGCCAAAAACAGGCTTTATCGGCTTATATCTCACGATAGCAAACTCGGATCGGCAAAAACTCACTTCCATCGTGTAGAGCGTGGTCGAATTGACCTATGAACATGTTCAAACTGCCGAAAAGTTTTTTTAATGGAACCCATATAATGGCACATGCCAGTTTTAGGGTCCCAAATACCGTAATTTTCAGTCGTCTGCAGGGCACGTGCCTGGAAACATTTTTTCGGTAAATTCTACAACATCCTAGTTGCAAACCACCAACTGGACCCAACTAGCTTGAATTTTCGACCCTAAGTCATTCGTGGCACATGTGGTACACTGGTCACGGGTTCCACGGAAAGGGTTCATAATTAGCCAAAAAACAGGCTTTATCGGCTTATATCTCACGATAGCAATCTCGGATCGGCAAAAACTCACTTCCATCGTGTAGAGCGTGGTCGAATTGACCTAGGAACATGTTCAAACTGCCGAAAAGTTTTTTTAATGGAACCCATATAATGGCACATGCCAGTTTTAGGGTCCCAAATACCGTAATTTTCAGTCGTCTGCAGGGCACGTGCCTGGAAACATTTTTTCGGTAAATTCTACAACATCCTAGTTGCAAACCACCAACTGGACCCAAATAGCTTGAATTTTCGACCCTAAGTCATTCGTGGCACATGTGGTACACTGGTCACGGGTTCCACGGAAAGGGTTCATAATTAGCCAAAAACAGGCTTTATCGGCTTATATCTCACGATAGCAAACTCGGATCGGCAAAAACTCACTTCCATCGTGTAGAGCGTGGTCGAATTGACCTAGGAACATGTTCAAACTGCCGAAAAGTTTTTTTAATGGAACCCATATAATGGCACATGCCAGTTTTTAGGGTCCCAAATACCGTAATTTTCAGTCGTCTGCAGGGCACGTGCCTGGAAACATTTTTTCGGTAAATTCTACAACATCCTAGTTGCAAACCACCAACTGGACCCAACTAGCTTGAATTTTCGACCCTAAGTCATTCGTGGCACATGTGGTACACTGGTCACGGGTTCCACGGAAAGGGTTCATAATTAGCCAAAAACAGGCTTTATCGGCTTATATCTCACGATAGCAAACTCGGATCGGCAAAAACTCACTTCCATCGTGTAGAGCGTGGTCGAATTGACCTAGAAACATGTTCAAACTGCCGAAAAGTTTTTTTTAATGGAACCCATATAATGGCACATGCCAGTTTTAGGGTCCCAAATACCGTAATTTTCAGTCGTCTGCAGGGCACGTGCCTGGAAACATTTTTTCGGTAAATTCTACAACATCCTAGTTGCAAACCACCAACTGGACCCAACTAGCTTGAATTTTCGACCCTAAGTCATTCGTGGCACATGTGGTACACTGGTCACGGGTTCCACGGAAAGGGTTCATAATTAGCCAAAAACAGGCTTTATCGGCTTATATCTCACGATAGCAAACTCGGATCGGCAAAAACTCACTTCCATCGTGTAGAGCGTGGTCGAATTGACCTAGGAACATGTTCAAACTGCCGAAAAGTTTTTTTAATGGAACCCATATAATGGCACATGCCAGTTTTAGGGTCCCAAATACCGTAATTTTCAGTCGTCTGCAGGGCACGTGCCTGAAACATTTTTTCGGTAAATTCTACAACATCCTAGTTGCAAACCACCAACTGGACCCAACTAGCTTGAATTTTCGACCCCTAGTCATTCGTGGCACATGTGGTACACTGGTCACGGGTTCCACGGAAAGGGTTTCATAATTAGCCAAAAACAGGCTTTATCGGCTTATATCTCACGATAGCAAACTCGGATCGGCAAAAACTCACTTCCATCGTGTAGAGCGTGGTCGAATTGACCTAGGAACATGTTCAAACTGCCGAAAAGTTTTTTTTAATGGAACCCATATAATGGCACATGCCAGTTTTAGGGTCCCAAATACCGTAATTTTCAGTCGTCTTCTGCAGGGCACGTGCCTGGAAACATTTTTTCGGTAAATTCTACAACATCCTAGTTGCAAACCACCAACTGGACCCAACTAGCTTGAATTTTCGACCCTAAGTCATTCGTGGCACATGTGGTACACTGGTCACGGGTTCCACGGAAAGGGTTCATAATTAGCCAAAAACAGGCTTTATCGGCTTATATCTCACGATAGCAAACTCGGATCGGCAAAAACTCACTTCCATCGTGTAGAGCGTGGTCGAATTGACCTAGGAACATGTTCAAACTGCCGAAAAGTTTTTTTAATGGAACCCATATAATGGCACATGCCAGTTTTAGGGTCCCAAATACCGTAATTTTCAGTCGTCTGCAGGGCACGTGCCTGGAAACATTTTTTCGGTAAATTCTACAACATCCTAGTTGCAAACCACCAACTGGACCCAACTAGCTTGAATTTTCGACCCTAAGTCATTCGTGGCACATGTGGTACACTGGTCACGGGTTCCACGGAAAGGGTTCATAATTAGCCAAAAACAGGCTTTATCGGCTTATATCTCACGATAGCAAACTCGGATCGGCAAAAACTCACTTCCATCGTGTAGAGCGTGGTCGAATTGACCTAGGAACATGTTCAAACTGCCGAAAAGTTTTTTTAATGGAACCCATATAATGGCACATGCCAGTTTTAGGGTCCCAAATACCGTAATTTTCAGTCGTCTGCAGGGCACGTGCCTGGAAACATTTTTTCGGTAAATTCTACAACATCCTAGTTGCAAACCACCAACTGGACCCAACTAGCTTGAATTTTCGACCCTAAGTCATTCGTGGCACATGTGGTACACTGGTCACGGGTTCCACGGAAAGGGTTCATAATTAGCCAAAAACAGGCTTTATCGGCTTATATCTCACGATAGCAAACTCGGATCGGCAAAAACTCACTTCCATCGTGTAGAGCGTGGTCGAATTGACCTAGGAACATGTTCAAACTGCCGAAAAGTTTTTTTAATGGAACCCATATAATGGCACATGCCAGTTTTAGGGTCCCAAATACCGTAATTTTCAGTCGTCTGCAGGGCACGTGCCTGGAAACATTTTTTCGGTAAATTCTACAACATCCTAGTTGCAAACCACCAACTGGACCCAACTAGCTTGAATTTTCGACCCTAAGTCATTCGTGGCACATGTGGTACACTGGTCACGGGTTCCACGGAAAGGGTTCATAATTAGCCAAAAACAGGCTTTATCGGCTTATATCTCACGATAGCAAACTCGGATCGGCAAAAACTCACTTCCATCGTGTAGAGCGTGGTCGAATTGACCTAGGAACATGTTCAAACTGCCGAAAAGTTTTTTTAATGGAACCCATATAATGGCACATGCCAGTTTTAGGGTCCCAAATACCGTAATTTTCAGTCGTCTGCAGGGCACGTGCCTGGAAACATTTTTTCGGTAAATTCTACAACATCCTAGTTGCAAACCACCAACTGGACCCAACTAGCTTGAATTTTCGACCCTAAGTCATTCGTGGCACATGTGGTACACTGGTCACGGGTTCCACGGAAAGGGTTCATAATTAGCCAAAAACAGGCTTTATCGGCTTATATCTCACGATAGCAAACTCGGATCGGCAAAAACTCACTTCCATCGTGTAGAGCGTGGTCGAATTGACCTAGGAACATGTTCAAACTGCCGAAAAGTTTTTTTTAATGGAACCCATATAATGGCACATGCCAGTTTTAGGGTCCCAAATACCGTAATTTTCAGTCGTCTGCAGGGCACGTGCCTGGAAACATTTTTTCGGTAAATTCTACAACATCCTAGTTGCAAACCACCAACTGGACCCAACTAGCTTGAATTTTCGACCCTAAGTCATTCGTGGCACATGTGGTACACTGGTCACGGGTTCCACGGAAAGGGTTCATAATTAGCCAAAAACAGGCTTTATCGGCTTATATCTCACGATAGCAAACTCGGATCGGCAAAAACTCACTTCCATCGTGTAGAGCGTGGTCGAATTGACCTAGGAACATGTTCAAACTGCCGAAAAGTTTTTTTTAATGGAACCCATATAATGGCACATGCCAGTTTTAGGGTCCCAAATACCGTAATTTTCAGTCGTCTGCAGGGCACGTGCCTGGAAACATTTTTTCGGTAAATTCTACAACATCCTAGTTGCAAACCACCAACTGGACCCAACTAGCTTGAATTTTCGACCCTAAGTCATTCGTGGCACATGTGGTACACTGGTCACGGGTTCCACGGAAAGGGTTCATAATTAGCCAAAAACAGGCTTTATCGGCTTATATCTCACGATAGCAAACTCGGATCGGCAAAAACTCACTTCCATCGTGTAGAGCGTGGTCGAATTGACCTAGGAACATGTTCAAACTGCCGAAAAGTTTTTTTAATGGAACCCATATAATGGCACATGCCAGTTTTAGGGTCCCAAATACCGTAATTTTCAGTCGTCTGCAGGGCACGTGCCTGGAAACATTTTTTCGGTAAATTCTACAACATCCTAGTTGCAAACCACCAACTGGACCCAACTAGCTTGAATTTTCGACCCTAAGTCATTCGTGGCACATGTGGTACACTGGTCACGGGTTCCACGGAAAGGGTTCATAATTAGCCAAAAACAGGCTTTATCGGCTTATATCTCACGATAGCAAACTCGGATCGGCAAAAACTCACTTCCATCGTGTAGAGCGTGGTCGAATTGACCTAGGAACATGTTCAAACTGCCGAAAAGTTTTTTTTAATGGAACCCATATAATGGCACATGCCAGTTTTAGGGTCCCAAATACCGTAATTTTCAGTCGTCTGCAGGGCACGTGCCTGGAAACATTTTTTCGGTAAATTCTACAACATCCTAGTTGCAAACCACCAACTGGACCCAACTAGCTTGAATTTTCGACCCTAAGTCATTCGTGGCACATGTGGTACACTGGTCACGGGTTCCACGGAAAGGGTTCATAATTAGCCAAAAACAGGCTTTATCGGCTTATATCTCACGATAGCAAACTCGGATCGGCAAAAACTCACTTCCATCGTGTAGAGCGTGGTCGAATTGACCTAGGAACATGTTCAAACTGCCGAAAAGTTTTTTTTAATGGAACCCATATAATGGCACATGCCAGTTTTAGGGTCCCAAATACCGTAATTTTCAGTCGTCTGCAGGGCACGTGCCTGGAAACATTTTTTCGGTAAATTCTACAACATCCTAGTTGCAAACCACCAACTGGACCCAACTAGCTTGAATTTTCGACCCTAAGTCATTCGTGGCACATGTGGTACACTGGTCACGGGTTCCACGGAAAGGGTTCATAATTAGCCAAAAACAGGCTTTATCGGCTTATATCTCACGATAGCAAACTCGGATCGGCAAAAACTCACTTCCATCGTGTAGAGCGTGGTCGAATTGACCTAGGAACATGTTCAAACTGCCGAAAAGTTTTTTTAATGGAACCCATATATAGCGTATCCGCGCCGTCTATGTAAGCGCGTGCAGCAGAAAAATGTCGCTCCTGAAACATTACTTTTCCCACGCGCGGATGAGCCAACCCACCGAAGGGAGAGAATTTTTTTGTATAAAAAGAGAATCTGTAGTATTCAGATCATTCTACACACGCCTAATGAAATAAATAAACTTTTTTTCCTTTTAAAGAGAAGGAAATTACACTTGTTCGTCTCCTTTTCATCCGCTAACGGTGACAAATAATGTTTCATGAACGACATTTTACTGCTGCACGCGCTTACACAGACGGTGCGGATACGCTATAATGGCACATGCCAGTTTTAGGGTCCCAAATACCGTAATTTTCAGTCGTCTGCAGGGCACGTGCCTGGAAACATTTTTTCGGTAAATTCTACAACATCCTAGTTGCAAACCACCAACTGGACCCAACTAGCTTGAATTTTCGACCCTAAGTCATTCGTGGCACATGTGGTACACTGGTCACGGGTTCCACGGAAAGGGTTCATAATTAGCCAAAAACAGGCTTTATCGGCTTATATCTCACGATAGCAAACTCGGATCGGCAAAAACTCACTTCCATCGTGTAGAGCGTGGTCGAATTGACCTAGGAACATGTTCAAACTGCCGAAAAGTTTTTTCAATCGTACCGCCATAAATTACCGTTACAGTTTCTAAATCCCATATACGCATTTCTAGAAAGTGTACCGGTTTTTTGTCAAACCCCATTACGTTTTTCTTTTTCTTTTTTGATCAGCGTTTTTTTACACTATTCGAGTTTTTAGTTGTTATCTTCTTTTTGCTTAAGCTTACTGCATAACCAAATATACAAACGAATGTGCAATGACATTCAAAATTTTTATTAAATGTTTGTACTTTACATCCATTTGGTCTTCA
>OZ038447.1:22610055-22622555 GCA_964036265.1 Daptonema setosum | reverse complement strand
ACAACACAACACGTGCGTATTTGCACACTACTGATAGGAACACACGAACACACAGACAGACACACATTTGTCTGTTATTTATATGACTACTGATAGGAACACACGAACACACAGACAGACACACATTTGTCTGTTATCAAGGGTAGGCCTAACACTTAATATGGTTCGATTAAGATAAGCTTTTTTGCGGGTATCTCGAACTAGCCTCATCGTATCAACTTCTAGTCTGTTTCATCGGTTTTCTCGTGTGATTCTACATCTTTTTGGCTATTTTTAACCCGGTAGGGACTAATTTTCATTTTTCAGGTTCAAAAATGATGAAAATGCGATTTTCCGTTTTTTTTCTCCGCAAAAACGCTGTCAGCAAGTTGGGCCGGACCGATTAAGCTGAAAATTGGTACCTAGGTCAATTTGCAGCATAGAAAACGATTATCAAACTGTCCCGCAGATCGGGATAATATTTGCACCATTTGTAGGGAATTTTATGTGAAAAATGTCAAAAATCGCAGGCAAAATGGGGAAAGAATCGTTATATGAGCGATAGGATGTTCCTATTAGAAAATCTTCTTAACAGTGTTGGTAAGACACATGTAGAAGTGTATTCCGCTATTCAACTGGTTGATTTATTGAAACAGAAAAAAACGGCCACGGGGTAAGTGAACGACAAAATGAAGGAACTTTTTCAGAAAAGCTGTTTTTGTGGTATGATCAGAATCCGAATAATTCTGAAAATGTGCCCATTCAACGCGGAATAAAATTTAATTATGACCTTATTTCGACCCCTTTTTTGATAAACCTGTTGTACTTTCTCAAAACCCCGAAAAACAGATAATAGAAAATGTCGACCTTGTTGACGATTTTTGCCCATTTGAAACTCAGATTTTTGTCAGGTTTAAATTATTGAAGACCTTCGTATTGATAAAATGTTTAGAATGACTGAAGCTCTAATCAACACAAAAAAGATGGTTTGCTCAGCATTCTTTAAAAAAAAATTATGGGCCGCCAAAAACGGTAAAAATTCAAGTTCACTCATTCACGCTGTTGCAGCAACATTGGAATCCAAATTATTTAATTATTAAAAGACATGACAAACTTGATTTTGACAGAATGTTTAGAGGGACTAAACTGTGAATGAACTACAAGTTTCAAACTTAATTAGGACCTTTAAATAATATGTTAGGATCTGTCAAAAACAGCAAAAATGAAGAAAAAAATAGTCAAAATTTTTTACGATTAATTTTTTTTGTTATTTATAGACATGAACCAAAATCATTTAAACACAACAAAACCGTATTTTAAGTAGTCTTAAAGTGAAGAATTTTTTTCAAGAGTCACATGGTACATGGCGTCAGCTGTTTTTCGGCGCATCTCGGCGCTAACCAAATGAAAGTCAGATTTTGAAGTTACTTTCACACTAGACGTAATGATAAATTTATGATTGAAACTAGGTTTGCTGATGGGAACCAGTTTAAACAATATTTTTGGTTAAGCTAGTCTAGTGGATAGTGGTTTTGCATGTTAAACGGGTGGTTCTGGGTTCAATACCCCTAAAAATCAATAACCACGAAATTGTTAAATTGTTTCATTTTTGATATTATATACTTATCTAGAGCCTTAACGGTCTATTTTAGATTTATATAAGAAAAACTTGAAGGGGCTCGCAAACGATTCCTGTTCTCCCGATTTTTTTTGTATTTCAATATTTGAAAATCCACATTTCTTGAAAATTTGAGGTATTTTCACATAATCTACATGTGATTTGTTCACACATAAAAAAGTTAAAGACAAGCAACTAAAAAATGCCCTGAAGGCATGGGGAGTAACGAATATGGTTCAATCCTGGCAAGTCCAATCGTGAAAAAGGAAGAGACAAGAAAGTTTTAATCTCATATTTTAGATAGTCTGATCGTGAAAAAGCAGGAAACAAGATCTGCGATGAATCACGAAAAAGCTTGTACTTCATCAAATCAAGAATCAAACCAAATTACACGAAACATATTTGGGACTTTTGGGTGAAAACGAAATCCTCTGTATTTCGTCTAGCTAATACTGAGCATAGATATATTTAGTTCTGTTTGTGTGGCGACAATCCTTTTTATTTAATTTGTATATAGAAAAGCATGGGATTTTTTGTAAGATATGTTTTTACTGAATTCCAGCATTTTCATTGAATATAAACCCTATTCTATTTCTAATGATTACCATGCCACTCATGAAAAGTCCCAGATATGTTTCGTGTAATTTGGTTTGATTCTTGATTTGATGAAGTACAAGCTTTTCCGTGATTCATCGCAAATCTTGTTTCCTGCTTTTTCACGATCAGACTATCAAAAATATGAGATTAAAACTTTCTTGTCTCTTACTTTTTCACGATTGGACTTGCCAGGATTGAACCATATTCGTTACTCCCCATGCCTTCAGGGCATTTTTTAGTTGCTTGTTTATATGATACGTCAGTCGTTTTAGCCCGAAAATGTCACTCAAACTGTCAATGTCAATGATCCGGTTGATTACTCTCTAAATCAGGTTTTGTTTCCATAGTATGATAAATAGGTGCGTTGCGGTCATTTTGATGTGCTAATCAGGTACACAACCAAAAAACACGATTTCTATGATCCGGCTTATTTGAGTCATTCTACGTCATAAAACATTAGGTTGCGTGCGTATTGATGGCGTGTCATTTGGCGTGTGCTCACAAACAAAAACGCGTGTGCATGAAGCTGAAAGCCATGATTTGACCAAGCAGAATGCATATGTACATGAAACTAATTTCATCGAAAACTTTGCAGTCCTGATGAATAAACACATTAGTTAAATGATTCAAATGAGACATAAAAAAGCGGAATTGGAGAAAAAAAATTTTTATCGACTTTTTGTGTTATCAAATTGAAAAGGTGAATAACTGATAAAAGATAACATATGTATATAGCCGCGTTTATACTCCAGCGTAAGCCGTAGATCTACGCTATATACGCCTGACTACGGGTCAACCGTTTATACTCGCTCACGCGTAGATTTGCATTCTCATCATGCGTAGGCTCCGCCTCCTGCTTACTAAATTTTAATCATCTCAAGTACAAACATTAGGCAGTTATAGACATATTTTCTTCCTCACTCACTCACTCAGAGATTTATGAACTGCAGCTCTTCAATAACTTTAGGTTTTCGAATATTGGATCACAAAAAATCGTGAGATTAGTGATAGAGATCGTTTTTGAAAATCTTGGAAACCCCTGTAAAAAGTATCTTTAACTAGTTATATAATGAGGTAAACGCTATCTTAGGTTGTCTTAAATAGACATCTAAAGTTCGGGTAACTCATAGAATAAAAACATGAAACACTAACACTATCTTTGTTTTCAATTCTTAGGGGTATTGAACCAAGCACAATCCGCTTAACATGTGAACCCTCTATCCACTTGACTACCTTGACCAAAATTATTATATAAAATGATTCGTTTCATTAAACTTAGTTACGGACTAACTTCCGTCCCTTGGTTAGTCCCTTGATTACATGATATGATAAAATAAATAAACGCCCATCATTCTTTAAAATATGAAATGACCTTTCATAATTTTATTAAACTTGAAATAGAATCACATGAATTGATCTCGTATGAAATGATATCACAAAAAATTAACTCCCATATATTAGATTTATACACCAAAACATGATTCTGATAATCCAGTACTTGAGAATCAGGTTTCGGCTATCCCAGAGTTTGATTTCAACTTCATTGGTATTCAAAGTTTTACTTAATTTCTTAGAACCAATTACGGTGTATAACGAGAAACTCAGTCATGGAACGCGGTATAGCAATCATGCATAATCCCAAATCAGCTAAATATATTCACCGAACCATTTATAATCGGACCGTATTACAATTTGTTTCCCTTGATATCAGACTTGCAACATGGAGAGATGTTGTCGAAGTATTCCATTGGTACATCCGATTTCTCCTCATCGATCAACTGAGGCACATCAGCGGCTGTTACTTTGTTGAGCAGACAGTTGGATGTCGGGTCTTCCGGATAGTACATGCCTGAGATATCACTCATTCACTCACCCACTCACTCACTCACTCACTAACTCACTCCCTCACTCACCCACTCACTCAATCACTTACTCACTCACTCACTCACTCACTCACTTACTCACTCATTCACCACTCACTCACTTACTCACTTATTCACTCACTCACTCACCAGACGCAAAACCACCGTCAGCTGCTTGACGGATACAATGTTTGATGTCGACTGCAGTTACAGTTTTAAAAACGTGACCAACAAGAATCAGTTGAGGAGTAGTGTCAAAAGTGCACTCACAAGCACCTACGAAGAAGTGAGTGGGTGAGTGAATGAGTGAGTGAGTGAGTGAGTGAGTGAGTGAGTGAGTGAGTGAGTGAGTGAGTGAGTGAGTGAGTGAGTGAGTGAGTTAGTGAGTGTGTGAGTGAGTTAGTGAGTGAGTGAGTGAGTGAGTGAGTGAGTGAGTGAGTGTGTGAGTGAGTGAGTGAGTGAGTGAGTGAGTGAGTGAGTGAGTGAGTGAGTGAGTGAGTGAGTGAGTGAGTGAGTGAGTGAGTGAGTGAGTGAGTGAGTGAGTGAGTGAGTGAGTGAGTGAGTGAGTGAGTGAGTGAGTGAGTGAGTGAGTGAGTGAGTGAGTGAGTGAGTGAGTGAGTGAGTGAGTGAGTGAGTGAGTGAGTGAGTGAGTGAGTGAGTGAGTGAGTGAGTGAGTGAGTGAGTGAGTGAGTGAGTGAGTGAGTGAGTGAGTGAGTGAGTGAGTGAGTGAGTGAGTGAGTGAGTGAGTGAGTGAGTGAGTGAGTAGGTGAGTGAGTGAGTGAGTGAGTGAGTGAGTGAGTGAGTGAGTGAGTGAGTGAGTGAGCAAGTGAGTGAGCGTCTAGCCGTTCTCAGCCGTCTCAAAGTACGTCGTTTTCCACGTATTCTTTTTTGGTGGCTTCAGGTTATCCAAATTCTCGCTGCCCTTGACTTTGTACAAAATGCAGTTCTTGTTTTTCTTTTCGATGTAGTTTCCTAAAGTTTTTGTGTCGTTCGAAAAATCAGGCAGCTATGCACGGACTTTCTCACCTACAATACTCACTCACTAACTAACTCATTCGCTCACTCACTCACTCACTCACTTACTCACTCACTCACTCACTCACTCACTCACTCACTCACTCACTCACTTACTCACTCACTCACTCATTCACTCACTCACTCACTCACTCACTCACTCACTCACTCACTCACTCACTCACTCACTCACTCACTCACTCACTCACTCACTCACTCACTCACTCACTCACTCACTCACTCACTCACTCATTCACTCGCTCACTTACTCACTCACTCACTCACTATCTCTCACTCACTCACTCACTCACTCACTCACTCACTCACTCACTCACTCACTCACTCACTCACTCACTCACTCACTCACTCACTCACTCATTCACTCACTCACTCACTCATTCACCCGCTCACTCACTCACTCACTCACTCACTCACTTACTCAGTCACTAATTCACTCACTCACTCAATGACTCACCAACCGGAGATGAAGCCTCTTTTAATCGCCTCGTTAACGCACCGATCAAATCCTTTTGAAGTCTTAACTGTGATAGTTTTTTTCTGCTGCTTTCCAGTTAGCTCTTTTTGTTCGGCCTTATAACTGACCAATGGTTCGTCATTCATCGTATCGGAGGGTTCAAGAGTAGGTTCATGAGTCACTATAGGAGTCGTTTCAGGATCAAGATTCGTTACAGTGGACGGTTCAGTGGACGGTTCAGTTGACGGTTCAGGTGTCGCCTCAGGAGTAAGTCCAGGAATCATTTCCGGAGTCATTTAAGGAATCAGTTCAGGAGTCGTTTCAGGACTCGGTTCAGTTGATGATTCAATGGACGGTTCAGTTGACTGTTCTACAGTGGACGCTTTAGTTGACATATCCGGTGTCGTTTCAGGAGTCAATTCAGGGGTCGTTTCAGGAGATGGTTCAGGAGTCGTTTCAAGAGTCGGTTCAGTTGATGGTTCAATGGTCGGTTCAGTTGAAAATTCAAAGGACGGTTCAGGAGTAGTTTCTGAAGACTGCTCAAGAGTCGGTCCGGAAGTCAGTTCAGGAGTCGTTTCAGGAGTCGGTTCAGTTGATGGTTCAATGGATGGTTCAGTAGATGGTTCAGCGGATGTCTCTGAAGAATATCCACTAGGAGAATCAGGAGTCGTTTCTAAAGACTGCTCAAGAGTCGATTCGGAAGTCAGTTCAGGAGTCGTTTCAGGAGTCGGTTCAGTAGATGATTCAATGGAGGGTTCAGTAGACGGTTCACTTAGAGGTTCAGGAGTAGTTTCTGAAGACTGCTCAAGAGTAGGTCCGGAAGTCAGTTCAGGAGTCGTTTCTGAAATCGGTTCAGTTGATGGTTTAGTGGACGGTTCACTTGAAGGTTCAAGAGTAGTTTCTGAGGACTGCTCAAGATTCGATTCGGAAGGCAATTCAATACTCGATTCATGAGTCGGTTCAGCGGATGTCTCAGTAGATTGGTCGCTAGGAGGTTCAGGAGTTGTTTCAGAAATCGGTTCAGTTGATGGTTCAGTGGACGGTTCAGTAGATGGTTCAGTGGACGGTTCACTGGGAGTTTCAAGAGTAGTTTCTGAAGACTGCTCAAACGTCGATTCGGAAGGCAATTCAATAATCGATTCAGGAGTCAGTTCAGCGGATGTCTCAGTAGATTGGTCGCTAGGAGGTTCAGGAGTTGCTTCAGAAATCGGTTCAGTTGATGGTTCAGTGGACGGTTCAGTAGATGATTCAGTGGACGGTTCACTTGGAGGTTCAAGAGTAGTTTCTGAAGACTGCTCAAGAGTCGATTCGGAAGGCAGTTCAATAGTCGGTTCAGCGGATGTCTCAGTAGATTGGTCACTAGGAGGTTCAGGAGTTGCTTCAGAAATCGGTTCAGTTGATGGTTCAGAAGACGGTTCAGTAGATGGTTTAGTGGACGGTTCACTGGGAATTTCAAGAGTAGTTTCTGAAGACTGCTCAAGAGTCGATTCGGAAGGCAGTTCAATAGTCGGTTCAGCGGATGTCTCAGTAGATTGGTCACTAGGAGGTTCAGGAGTCGTTTCAGAAATCGGTTCAATGGAAGGTTCAGTTGACGGTTCAATGGATGGTTCAATAGACGGTTCACTGAGAGGTTCAAGAGTAGTTTCTGACGACTGCTCAAGATTCGGTTCGGAAGTCAGTTCAAGAGTATGTTCAGGAGTCGTTTCAGTAGACGGTTCAGTGGATGGTTCAGTGGATGGTTCAGTGGACGGTTTACTGGGAGTTTCAGGAGTCGTTTCTGAAGACGGTTCAAGAGTCGATTCAGCGGATGTCTCTGTAGATTGTCCACTAGGAGAATCAGGAGTCGTTTCTGAAGGCTGTTCAAGAGTCGATTCGGAAGTCGGTTGACGTGTCGGTTCAGGAGTCGGTTCAGCGGATGTCTCTGTAGACTGTCCACTAGGAGAATTAGGAGTCATTTCTGAAGAGTGTTCAAGAGTCGATTCAGAAGTCCGTTCAAGAGTCGGTTCAGGAGTCGGTTTAGCGGATGTCTCTGTAGAATTTCCACTAGGAAAATCAGGAGTCGACTCGGAAGTCCGTTCGGAAGTCGGTTCAAGGGTCGGTTCAGGAGTCGGTTTTTTTGATGATTCAATGGACGGTTCAATTGACGGTTCAATGGACGGTTCTGTAGACTGTTCAAGAGTCGGTTCAGGAGTCGGTTCAACGGATGGAGTCGTTTCTGAAGACTGTTCAAGAGTCGATTCGGAAGTCGGTTCAAGAGTCGGTTCAGAAATCGGTTTAGCAGATGTCTCAGTAGATTGCATACAAGGAGAATCAGGAGTCGTTTCTGGAGACTGTACAAGAGTCGAATCGGAAGTCGATTCAAGAGTCGGTTTAGGGGTCGGTTCAGCGGATGTCTCTGTAGATTGGCCACTAGGAGGTTCAGAAGTCGTTTCTGGAGACGGTTCAAGAGTGGATTCCGAAGTCGGTTCAAGAGTCGCTTCAGGAGTTGGTTCAATGGACGTTTCATTGGATTGTTCAGTGGATTGTTCAGTTGGTTCAGTTGATGGTTCAGTGGACGTTTCCGTGGACAGTCCAAGAGTGGTTTCTAGAGACGGTTCAAGAGTCGGTTCAGGAGTTGCTTCAGCAGATGGTTCAGTTGACAATTCAGTGGACGCTTTCGTGGACAGTCCAGCGGACGGTTCTGTAGACGGTTCACGAGTCGTTCTTGAAGACAGTTCAGCTGAAGGTGTAATCATTTTTTACTGCTGGTAGAATAACACATTTTTAAAAGCTATGAACATGTTCTAATAAATAAACATTTCGATACATGAGCATGATTTGTCGTACGCTCACAATCAGCGTTTATAATAAAATATAAGTACGTTTTCTCAAATTTTTTCCAAAATTGCCAAAAACCATCTACATTTTTTTATTCATCTAAATTTTTTAAATTGCCAGAACACTCTTTATTTAAGGTTAGTTTACTTTCAAAGTAAAGTATCATGGTTGATTTCTCTTGATCACGATAGTTTTCCACGACCATTTCATGGTTGCTATGGAAGCTCTTACCACTACTTTCCCCACCGCGACCAATCAGCTTGAATTTTTTAATTCTTTGCCACAATATCCTTCACTTTTCCGCTACATAAACCGTCAGTTTGTTGATAAACGAAAATTAATATTAGAAATATTAAAGATTTCTATGAAAATGCTTACCTGCTTCTAGTTCAGCATCCGCTGGGGTGGTGGCTCCACTGGTGGTGTCAGAATAATCACAATCCTCTTCAGTTGCTGTAGGGTCTCCTTCAAATATACGAAGTGGCAATAAATTTAATAATATAGCTTAGTCTGGTTAACAAAAATTACTTGAGACGGTTACGCACAATTTAAATGAATGGAGCGCAGTTTTAGTATGTATGAATATGGTTGTCTAAAAAAATTCAACACTTTAGTGGTGTATTTCTTCTGACACAGAGCACCGATTCCATTGCGCTTTTCAGGGATTAACACCAACATATTAACTTAGCGCACTTCATAATATTAAAGAAATCGGTCAACCACAGCGGAGGAAAAACCCAAATCAGATTTGTACTCAAATTGCGTGCCAAAAATCTTCAGGCTAAAAAGAGACCCTGGGTCAGCATATTTGGAAACTGTACCGGTTTATTGTCCAAATCCCAAATTCGACTTTTTCATTTCGGATTTACGGAGAGGATAATTTAGACTATCTCCTTCACTAACGTACAGTCTATGTTCAGAACTAAGCCTAAGCCGTACAAACAATCAAATGGTTATTAGCTGTCATTGGGTCACACGAATTCTGACAAAAAAAACGGTACAGTTTACAAATATGCACCCCGGGTGCGATAAACAGCTGACCACTCCGTTGACGGTTGTGTGGAAGCTAGAACGATTGGTTATTTATCTTATCCCAGGTTTCTTGTTACAAAAAAATAGTTTTTGGCGCGCATTTTTTTTTCATATTCTACTTCAAGACATTCGGACAACATTCTTTGACAATAATATCGATAATAAAATAGTTTTCGATGACAATAAACCCTGATTAAACTATACAGATGATAAGTGAGGAAATGAGCTGGGCAAATCTCTCTACATACTTTGCTCGTGAGTACTCTCACGCACTGGCGGACGAGCTAACAATTCAAATAGAGGGGACTTTTAACAAAGAAGGGGAATTAGCAGTCTTGAGCTTTTTTACCTACACTTTAGGGAACAAACTTCACTTTTCAAACTCGCCGAAGACGGGGGAATTTTACTTTTTCCTCCCCTTCTCGTCCGTTAGTACTCTCACATGATAAAAAGATTTGAAAATCACAGTCCGTTATTAGGAAATGTTTAATGTTTACATCTATTCCTTCGAAACGTTTTCTCACCTTCTTCTCCTGCCAAATCTTCAGTTGAGACGTCAGTGCTTTCAGATTCAGCAACGCTTTCTTCAGTCACATCCACCAAGTGCTCGATTCGCTGTGTGGTTGCTGGAATTGAACAAGTCAAGGAAAGGTTTTCTAAACTCTTAGATGCTTTCAAGTATATTGTAACAAGCGAGTGAGTGAGTGAGTCAGTGAGTGAGTCAGTGAGTGAGTGAGTAAGTGAGTGAGTGAGTGAGTGAGTGAGTGAGTGAGTGGGTGGGTGAGTAAGTGAGTGAGTGAGTGAGTGAGATACAGGAGAAAACTATTGAGAAATGAGAATATTCAAACTGACTGTAAAAATTGCTCTAACCAGTGTTAGCATCCTCAAAATGAGTATTTTTCTCAGTTTTCTGAGATTTCTTTTTCTTGTTCTTGCCAAATTTTTTGACTTCCTGTATTTGTTTACCGTCGTTGACGATTGTCAAGCTCGCTTCTCGATCTACAGCCGCTTGAGCTGAAGGTTCAAATGAGTGAGTGGGTGAGTGAGTGAGTGAGTGAGTGAGTGAGTGAGTGAGTGAGTGAGTGAGTTAGTGAGTGAGTGAGTGAGTGAGTGAGTGAGTGAGTGAGTGAGTGAGTGAGTGAGTGAGTGAGTGAGTGAGTGAGTGAGTGAGTGAGTGAGTGAGTGAGTGAGTGAGTGAGTGGGTGAAGTGAGTGAAGGAACCTGTTTCATTATCAGCTTTTTCCTCCGGAACAATTTCATCAGGGGTTTCCGCTACTCCTCCCGTATCCCCTAAGGCATTGTCCGATGGGTCTGAGGGTTCTTCGCTAGCTACGAAAGCAGCCATCATCAACAGAACCAGATGCGTTTTCATGATGATGAAGCTGGCAATACTCATGGAACAAAACAGCGATTGAAAAGTGAATGGCGTTCCTTCCGCAAAATGCTGACAATGATTAGAAAGGTCGATGAAGTCTTCTTTTGTACTGTTTCAAACAGTTTGTTTTTTAATTTGATTTCAGCAGTCAAGCGCGCAACTTTTCATGCAACGTTGATTTTTTGCGTTCGGTGATCTGATTTATATGTGAAACCACATTCATAGTCCCTTTGAATTTGATTCCGAATTTCAGGTTACACACGGATAAAAAATACGGCTATTGAATATTTCCAACAGCAAAATGCTTTGATACCGCAAACTGGTGAATACATCATTCAATTCTTAGTGGATTGTACAATTTGCTATTTGGGCTTTTTTTCGTGGTTCATTAATTTTCTGCTTTGATTTGTGTTCGCTGATCGCTTAGATAGACAATTTAATGGTTGAATGCTTTCTGAATGGAATAAAGTAATACGAGATAGTTTTCTCTAACTATAGGAAATTTTTATTCGCGAAAAACGTGTTTATGTATTTACCATTTTAGAGCAGAGAAATCCCACTTTTCAACCACATTTTATTATTTATAGACGTTAATTCTACACGGCTGAACTTTTGTAACTGTTTCGATGAAACCCTTTCTTTACATTTACAATGAGACATGGCCACCGTCTGAATCCCTAATTTTTTGGTCAACGCTTGTCATGTCACAAAGCTTTTTTTGATTGAGGGACTTACAAACCTTTTGAAAATGTCCTTCAGGCCATGATGGATTTCGAACGTGTTACAACGGCTGGTGGTTGGTGACATAGTTAAAGTAACTTATTTTGTGTACTCTAACGTTATATAAAAGGAATGAACCTGACATACGAAACCTGACATACGAAAACAGGGCGTAGGGCGCCAGCCCGTGAAACTGTCGGTTCCAAGTTTGAGACCTGCTCGAGACACAGGTCCTGACTGTCGCTCTGAGCTTTCTGCCTCTGTCCGCCAGTGTATTCATTTCTCTGGTCACTCCGAGAACACCATTCTGAATGGTATTAGTGTGCCTTGATTATCAAATGTATTTAAATATACGTAGGTGACCGTTATTTAACTCTGTGTGACTTAATATCCAACTTTGCTATTATGGCATAACAACTGAATACATTTGATTTGATTTTTTATACATGCTCCAAATAATGAAAAACTCCAAGTCTCATTTTTCATCTTTTTTCCATGGTTGCATGGAAACTTTTTTTCTCATAATCATCCTCAGCTAAATAACCCAACTAAAATAACACACAACAGTTTATTCATCATCACCCTTACGTGTCACACACAGGGAAGTAAATTTTTTTGCAATGGACATATTAACATAATGAATAAAACTTAGAAGCCTAATGTATTGAATGTAGATTACATAATCACAGTCGTTAGAATAATCACATATAGTCGAATTTTTGGTTACGCCTCTTTTTGGGATTTTTTTTTGTGTAAAACCTTTCCCTCACCCAGAAAGGGGTGGTCGAAAGCAGCAATTTGGGGTTGATGAAAAGGTTTCACAGACAGAAAAGTTCTAAAAAAGATGGTTATGACTCTTTTTAGGAACTTTTTTGTGTGTAAACCTTTCATCAACCAAACTGCTGCTTTCGACCGCCAATTTCTGGGTGAGGGAAAGGTTTTACACAAAAAAGTTCCCAAAAAAGGTGTATCCAAAAAATTCGACTTTTACTCTTGCATATATCAGCTACG
>OZ038447.1:22595055-22605055 GCA_964036265.1 Daptonema setosum | reverse complement strand
CTATTAAGAAATGTATGCCGTAGTTGGATTTCAAAATACATATTTTCAACGTCTGTTGATGAAATTCTAATATACATACATGAACGTCTATTGATGGAATTCTAATATACATACATAAACGTCTATTGATGAAATTCTAACATACTTTCACTGAAAGAATTGGTAAGTAAAAAATCAAATTGTAATAACTCGATCATTAAACATACATATACACAAAAAACCAAAAATCCGATTCGGCTTATATTTGCCCGTGTCCATTAAGGCACGCATCGCCTTCGCCGTTGCAAGGTCGAATACGATAGACATTGTAGATGGGCGACGTAGATGTTGATAATTGGCGACGGAATGAGACTGGTGACTTTGATCGGCGACGGAATGAGACTGGTGACTATGATCGGCGACGGAAGGAGACTGGTGACTTTGATCGGCGACGGAATGAGACTGGTGACTTTGATCGGCAACGGAATGAAACTGGTGACTTTGATCGGCGACGGAATGAGACTGGTGACTTTGATCGGCGACGGAATGAGACTGGTGACTTTGATCTGCGTCGGAATGAGACTGGTGACTTTGATCGGCAACGGAATGAGACTGGTTACTTTAATCGGCAACGGAATGAGACTGGTTACTTTAATCGGCAACGGAATGAGACTGGCGACATTGATCGGCGACGAATATAAGACTGGCGACGTTGATCGGCAACGGATATGAGTCTGGCGACGTTGATCGAGAATGAGAAGAGGAAGGGTAGGGGTCACCTGGGCAATGATGAGGAATAGGAGTTGGATGGCATCGGGCCAGGAAGGCATGGGTAAGCTGGATGTTGAGCAATGATGAGAAGGGAGAGGGATGGGTTTGAACGGTCATCGTCACATTGATGTCCACCTCTGGGATGAGTTCATCATGTCCCAGCAGGTCTGCATCCTCCTGCTCGTCTAAGCAGGGGTTAGGGATGCTTGCCGGTTGAGTTTCCGAATCCAGTTCTTCTGGTTGGGCAGATGCAGCGGCCCGTTTCTTGGCCGGTTCACCGTGAACCATCGTGGTTGAGTCCGTTTTCCGTTTCAGAAGACAGGGCAAGTCCAAATGTGCTGGCACTTTGTAACGAGCGGATGCCATATGCTGGCCACGCTGAGGTTCTTTGCTTGTAAGTTTATTGGCACATTGAGGGTTCCGAGGTGGAAACCTCCTTTTACGGGCACACTTTCGCGCTGCCCTCGGCTTTACGTGTCGGCGAGGTGCTGGTTTGTTTATTGAGTGCCAGATTTGGTTCAAAAAGCTCTTGATGATACTGTCTCGGGTGTTTGTGTCCATTTGATCACGAGTAGTATTATTTGCCTTCTGAAGAATATTTACGAATTATCTTGACGAAACTGCGTGAAGCACTCTCTTTCTGCTTCCGATTCATCCGCCAGAAGATTTACAACAAGTTACCTAACAACCGCAAGCAGCGCATGACGTTCATCCACCAACATGCCAACAACATACAACAGTCCGGACCATTCAACGCTCGTGAGCTTGAGTTGGCAAGCATCTGGTTGGAGCGACAAGCTCAACACGATGAGTGCGCAAATGAAATTGAACTGTTGAATCAGGGTCAAAGCAACCATCTGATACAGTCACTCAGGCTGACACTGGATCAACATAACCGTCTAGTGTCAAAACATAGACAGACACATGCACATGCGGGCAACACGGCACTCATCATGGTCCCAAAACAGGCTCAGTATACCAAACTGCTGATCCAGGACACGCACCAGCAACGTCATCACGCTGGTGTACAGGACACCCTGGCAGCGGTCCGCATCAAGTACTGGGTCCCTGCAGGCCGCGCAACCCTAAAGCAAGCAATCCAATCATGCACACCCTGCAAGCGCAGTAGAGGCGCCCCCTTCGAACTGCCGCTTATGCCGGACCTGCCACCGGAAAGAGTGAACAAGTCATCGCCATTCACATACGTTGGTTGTGATTACGCCGGTCCGGTCATGACTCGCGAACACGACCAAGACATCGGTGTAAAGCGTTGGGTTGCTGTGTTTACTTGTCTGTCAACGAGGGCAGTACATTTATAACTAGTAGCCAACGCATCAGCATGGGCATTTTGCATGGCACTGCGAAAAATGATTGCACGCCGTGGCGTACCCAGAAGAATCTAGTCAGACAATGGAACACAATTAGTGTTCACTGAAAAAACTTCTAATAGAAAACTGGGCCGATTGGGGCACCGACCAAAGCTTACTGCAACATTGTGCATGTCACGGAATCGAATGGGATTTTAATATTCCTAAAAGCAGTTGGAGTCTAGGTGTGATTGAAAGAATCCTTGGCATCACCAAAACATTGTTGAAAGCAGCGATTTGACGCCGTCTTCTCACCACGGATGAATTGGGCGTGCTGAACAATGGACACACCTGCAAACATACTGGAACCTGGAACAAAGAATATCTATTCAGCCTACTATAGAACATGCGTGCAACACATAGACACAGTCTACTGCAAGCCGACAACAATCCACAGCTCGGTGATGTAGTGCTTATCAACGACGAACCGTTAACTAGAGGCGGCCGCCGAGTAGGTCGTATAGTACAACTATACGACATCATGTGACAGACCACGTGGAGTGAAACTTCAGTCGCCGAACGGTACGACAATTGATCGACCAATCGATCTACTGCATCCCTTGGAAATATCATCTAGTCAGATACCAGCCTGCTGATCCAAAAATTGACATCAGTGATGATGAGTAAGACAGACACGGACAGTGAACAGTAATACAAAACGCAACGGACACGTGACCCGAGAACAACAACACAACACGTAAACTCACTGGCAACTAAATTAACGGCGCTTACACTGAATATGCTGCCAACATCAAACGCAATGTCAACAGACAGCATGATAACATCAACAGCTGACTTACCACTGTATGTACTGCAGTAACTTCACTTGGGCTTGTGGAAATCTCGCGAAATGGTCTGAAAGAATCCAAAGGCCACAAAAGCAGTAGAACCAAACAAAAACACTAACCTTTGGATATTGAAGTAAACAGCGATTTATGCCAAAAGAAGGCCAATTTTAAATGTTTTTTGTTTTCGCCAACGCCATTTTCTCGGCACATATTGGCTGTCGCCCTCCACAGACAGGTTAGACTTTTGAGCTATGAGAAAAAATGGTTGAACAACCCGAAGCACCACACCACATAAAGGCACTCGATCGCTTCACCACACCACATCAAGTCACTAACGAACAGTTCAGTACACTAGCGGAGGGTAATCTTTCTAAAGAGGAGAATTGACAGAAATGACAAAATGGAGGCCATTTTATCTACACCTTAATGAACAAACTCCACTTTTTAGGATTTCAGGTGGGGGGATTTCCTTTTTCCCTCTTCTTCTTGTCCGCTATTGGTTCATTAAACAATCAATCACTGACCATCGCCTAGGCCACATTATAGGGCTGGTATTGGGTTATAGACCAGAAGCCCACCACAAGAGGGCACACACTGAAAATGCCCGTGCCGCCTTTACAACATGCACCTTCGAATGTCAAAACCAGCACAACACGTGTTGCTTTGGGGTGTCTGCCCTTTATTCAACCTCTCTGGCAATCACCAAAGCACCATTATGATATGGTATCAGTGTGCTTTGATGGCTTCGATAATGAAAACATTTTATTAAAAAAAAACAAATACACACCAAACTTAGCCGAGCTTGAGGGGACAGTGTTTATGATAAAAGGTGTCACGGGTGCTGGAGAATAAAGAGCATTGTTGAATTGGATGGATGTTTACACATATAAATAACCATTCTTCTTTTAGCGAAAACAGTGTGTATCGCAAGTTGTTCTCGTTTGATTTAAAGAAGTCCACAGATACGGTTTCGGTATTTCATTGTTATCATAACGTGATACAACTGAATCATGTTTAAAATAACATAGATAAATTTTCAATATGAGAAATCATAATAAAAAGGCAGATTTTTAGAAAAAGAAAAGAGTGCAGTATAATTACTAGAACAAAATTAGTTTTGAAGTACAGTTTAAAACAAAAAAAGTTCGAGTTTAACGAAGTGTGAAGATACATAACTGGCGTCAACGTTACGTGGTTATGAATAAATGAAATTGGCAATTTATGGAAAATTCATTAACATAATTAATAAATGGAGTTGTTAACTATTCTATAAATCCAATAGGCAAAAATGTGAGGTGATTTTGGCATCGAGATAGTCGTGTGCATTATAAAGCATGGTACAGTGAAGTAGAGTATAACTTTTGTACAGGGTGTTCCAGCGAGGGTTTACGATTTGTTTTTCGAAAAAACTTTGTGGGCGTTATACAATTTTCTTGAAATTCGATACTCTAAATATTTAAATGTAAGGAATTTTCTCGCTTTTTGCAGTGGTTCGCTTGCAGCAAATCGTTATTTGCAGCTCGAGTTAAAGCCTTGGAAACAACTTTGAATTTTCTGAATGAATTTTCTGTAAAATTTCTTCATGAAACATTGAAAGCTAATTCATCGGTGGGATTACACGACAAACATATTATTCAGAAAGTATTATTCAATACTACCACCGGATTTTCGAATTGAATGAACCCATGCACGCACCCGAAGTCAATGTTTGACGTCCCATTTGGTTCGGCGGTTTGATCAAGCCTTTTTTTCATTCACGTGTAACTAGCATTAAATTTTAAGAATATTGTTCAACGCACAAAAAAGTTGTTCTAAAAACAAGTCGTGAACGCCTCGCTGGACACCCTGTATTACCGTTGCACAACGTGAATGATCATGTTGATTGATTGGTTCTATCAACGTTATCGCATATTCAGAAATTAAGTAAATAAAACATTTTTTAGAAAAACAACAGCATAATAAAACATAAAACACCATAACAAAAAAATATTATGTGGAATTTATATGAACTGAAGTTTAATTAAAACGTAGTTACATAGAATAGTTATAAAACAACGAATTTGTTTATTTAAACGTATGCATCCTAAATATTATCATATTATGATCAATGGTATCCTTGAAATTGGCATGGTACCTTCAGATAGAGTCAAATATTGGCAAATTAACTGATAACACAATGAATCATGAATATGCACTAAATTAAATAGAATAGAAAATCACATTTTGTTTTATAAACATTTTCATGAACAATTGAAAAACTAAATTGGGTTTTTAACTAAAGTGGAAGGATTAACGGCGTATGAAATGAAAGGTCAATCGGTGAAGTATTGAAGACGAAGTTGATCCAACAAGCTTTAGTAGCATAAATATTGGAATGAAAGACTTGAAATGAAATGAATGAAAGTCTTATCTTTAAAAACCAGGCGTGTGTACGTGTTTTCAAAAGTCAAAATCATCTTCTGTACTCCAGTGACATCGATGTAACGAAAACAACTCGGTGTTTCGCCAGTTGTTGTTGTTGTTTGATTGCCGATATGAAGAAGTCCACAAATCCTAATTGGAGTCAAGATTTTATTGTTATCATAGCGTGATACATTAGAATACAGTCGATCTAGCAATAATCCTTAATATACTTGTCAATTTGAGTTGCAGCATGGTGCAGCAAGTTTTGTGAAGTGTAATCGGTTTTCGTCGCACACTGTGAATAGTTTTGATTAATTATGCACACGTTCAACATATTCAAGATTTTTACTACATGTACAGTGGCGGTCAAAAGTTTAGGAACACCCTCAAATTGGGTGTTTTCTCACTATAAACAACGGTGTGATGTATAAATTAAGCTGAAATCTTCAGGAGCTGTGAAAAACATGTGTTAGAGTCCGTTTCTGGTAATACTTGAGCATTAGTAATAAATATTTTATTTCCGAAGAAGGTTTTCGACGAATTTATTATAACACGCGTTCGTACGTTGCTCACCTGCGCCGACGGTGTTTGCAAGGCCGTTAGATATATATAAAGTATTCAATTGAGTTTTAATCATTATAAATAGTTAACTGGTAGTTATGGTATCTATTGCTGTCATCTAACAGGGAGGAAACAAACCTCATGTTGCCCTGTGTTGCATTATAAAAAGTGAATGGTTTTCTGAAAACCAATACTTTCAAATTTTTTTGATTTGAAGGTTAGTTCATTGATTAATTAACAGAAAGAAACATAAAAAATAACGTGTTTGCTATTAAACACGCCATGTATAACCATGAATAAACTTTCTTGCTTCAAATCTCATTTTAAAAGAAGTTTTTTTCTAATAGTCACTATGTGGTTTTCTATGCATTATGCGGTATTCGCTCCAAGTGGCTTTAGGAGGTGTTGAACACGGTAAAAAATCATGGATGAGGTATGGATAGTACCACTAACTATTCTCAAGCTGTTTTCAGTCTCAATGTAAAGTTAAAAACTTTGTAACTGCCTTCAAACCACCGTCGATGCGTGTCACCCACGAACAAACGCATGCTTTTATATATAACATTTATACAACCTGAAAACCAACTGTAATAAATGAAACACAGTTAGACAAATATAACAAGCTGAAACACTTGTTTTTCACATCTCCTGAAGATTTCAGCCGGATTTATTCACCCAACCGTGTTTTATAGACAGAAAACACCCTAATTGAGGGTGTTCCTAAACTTTTGACCGCCACTGTACATGCATTTTTAGAAGACATCATTTAATACTATTGATATATGTAATCATCTTAATATTATAATGTGTAAGTTATATCAAATGGACAACAAATAACGTAATGACATGGTTATAAAACTAAAAACAAACATATATTTTTTCTATCAAAGTATATGTGACTTTACCGTTGTTTTCGGCATAATACGATCAGATAAAAACATTAATCATGTACATATAATTAACTAATATAATATAATTGATTTTATGTGTTTCATAACCATTTTCCTCAGCATTTGCCAAACTGAAATGATCATGGTATAACTTAAATTAAATAGAAAGTTTTAAATAATGGTTATACTTGACCTGAAATTAAAAGTGGGGTGTGAAAGATTAAAGACATTGTTGATTAAAAACCGTGTGTGTCTCGTTTTTTCATATTGGAACAAAATATTCCAAGTCTTTAATCATTAAAAACATGATACATATGTTCATTGTACATACTTTGAACCGGGCAAATCCATTGGAAATTGATGGTATTTAATTACAATGAATGACTTTGGAAGACGATCGTAATTATGTTTAGATAAGAGGTCATTCGTTGATAGGGGACATTAATATCCTTTACCGGTAGAAGAGCAAGGAAAACAAAAACTTTTTGAATGTTTTTTATGAAAAAGTTGATAGATTGTTTGATGTTCTTTTGCTATTTCCAAGGGTATTGCGTTGGGGTTTTGTAACTCATCTGAACCTGCTGCGATTATGAGGTTATCTTTTGCATATCTGCTTCCATTTGCTGTAGACACCCCATCGCCACGGAGATCACTGTCACGTTCGTCTGTAGAAGCTGGGTTGGCAGATTAGCAGGGCTCAATGGCCCGTCCGTGATAATTAATTTCACGTTAGGCTTTTCTTTGATGACGAATGGTTAGACCAGACCTTCTTCAGCAGTGTTTTTCCCAGGTGTCTTCAGTTGCAAGTTGATCTGCAAGATCTTCATCCCATATGCATAACGCAGGGCCTTCAACAGAGCAGAGTTCGTGATGAAACGGGACCCGGCGGAAGGCTTCTCAGCCGGTATGGTGAACTCCGTGAGAGGGCACTGATTGTATCGTCGTAGTCTGATTCGGATGAGGGGAGAGAGAACGACACGTTTGATGACGTGAGCAAAGAATCCGTTGATTCTGTTGATGTAGGTGACCGAGTTTTGGCGGGCTGCAAATCGAGTGACTGAGTGTCGCGGCGGGATGTTGAGCCCGTTGTGATGATCCGTCGTGATGTCGTAAGCTGGAGTTGATATGGGCAGGGTGGTGTTCGGATGCGTTCAGGACGTCGTTCAGGTTGATGTTGTAGCAGTTGCACGAGACGTTTGACTTGCTAACGTCGCATTGGCATGCTTCCTGGTTAATAAGGCATCCAGATAGGTTCTTTGCCGATTCTCTGTCCGAACATTGCACAAGTCCTACAATATCTTAACTATCTTGATGATCATAACTAGCTTCTTCGGTCAATGAAAAACATAATTTTTCATTCAAACTTACATTCCAATGGCATAGATTTGAGAATGGGAGAAAGTTTTTACGGAAAAAAATTCGCAGAAAGAGTTTCAATCTAATCAACAATCGTAGTGCCGGATCACGTTATAATCGCCATTATCTGAAACACAATTCAAAATTGTTTATGAACATAAATGGGTGTAAAAATTTGGACCAACCTTTCATGTCTGGAGCAGAAAATTATTTTTATCTAATGTTTTCGAGAAACAGATAAAATATTGTAATAAAAAAACTGTTCTCTGGTGAGATAATTTTCGCTAGATGTATGTACACCAGTCAGCAGTTTTGACCTTCGCCAACTGTTCGATTAGTGAGATTGCGACGCTGCAATGCATGCGCTCACTAGCGAACGAGAAGGGGAAGGGAAAGTGGAATTCCCCTTCATGGGGAGCTCAAAGTGCAGTTGGTTCTCTAGAGTGTAGTTAAATTGGCCTAAAACTGTCAATTTCCCCCTCTTCGTCGAAATTCCCTTCCCTTTGGAAAATTGGTTCGTCCGCCAGTGCATGTGCTAACCATGTTTCAACTTTTTAACTCTTAGAAAGGTGCGTTCAAAGTAGTCCGGTTTTTCTTTGTAATGATTGTGGAAAATAAAAAATACCAAAAAAATATCGGAAAACTGTCAGTAATAAAAGCTTGTTTTTTACGCACTGCAAAAGTTTTGTGACAAGTGTGTTGTTCACGTGTCATATCCAAAGATTTTTCTTGAAAAAATATAATCCATTAACTCACTCACTCACTCACTCACTCACTCACTCACTCACTCACTCACTCACTCACCGCCTTTGCAATATCGACTTCTGATGGACCACAAGCTGCTATAGATATATTATTTCCGAGTCAGAGTTCATTGTTTGTTTCTTAAACAATGACTGAAAAAGTTTCCTGAGATCGCATGACGCAAATACCCTAATGACTGACTAAACAAGTTCCAACACACAGCATCCAGTTACCGGATTCTGACCATGTTTACTTGTGAAACAAATCACCGTCAAAATCGGCTATTCTGTTATAGGAATCATTGGAGAAACATCAGGTTGGAAACATGTTTGTACTTTTTATTCCTTTTCTAAGTTGGCAAATACAATTTTATAAAAATATTGCTTGTTTGTTATCTGTTTTGTACATATTTAGCCTTGCGAAAATCAAGTTTGTTTCAGGGAGCCTTCATTTTCAACTGCGAAACTTCGGAAAAGCCTTCAACCACAACGAGATGTTTCAGTTCTCATGTGTATGCTGCTTATGACAAATTTGTTTAAAAGCCGCTGGCAATCATGAAAGCATCCTGAGTAAAATGTCCATTCCAGCAAACAACAAAAAAATTGAAAAGTTCTGCAAATTTTGAAAAATGTCAAAAGAAATCCAATGAGCTAAATATTCGATTACGGTCAATTTTTTCTAATTTTTCCTTTTCTTTCGAAACTATAATGAAAAAAAATATAATTTCGGTAACCTATAACACTATATTAAGTACATGAAAAAAATCTCCAAGACGACGACTCATAACAGCAACTGTGTTTTACGGTTACGGTAAACCGAAAAATTTAGGTACATACGTATTCATGAAAGTCTTAGTTTGGGTACCCGGGGTTTGTTTCAGCGACCCATAATATCGATTTTCGAGCTTCTTTTGTGAACATGACCGCTGGCGGACGAGCCAAACGTCCAAAGGGAAGGGAATCTCTCCAAAGAGGTGGGAAGGGGCAGAAAGTAGACCATTTTATCTACACTTTAAAGAAAAAACTCCACTTTTTGACACATCCAGAGAGGGGGGATTCCCCTCCCCCCCTTCTCGTTCGCTAGTGAACAAGACAATAAATGGTTGGCGCTAGAGACTGAATTCTGAGAGCACCAGCGGACG
>OZ038447.1:22585249-22587355 GCA_964036265.1 Daptonema setosum | reverse complement strand
AAATGTTTCAGGCGTACGATTTCAATGTACCGAACCCGTTTAACCAGTGTCCGAACCCGTTTAACCAGCGTCCGAACTTGTTTAACCACCGTCCGAACCCGTTTAACCAGCGTCCGAGAATGTTTAACAAGCGTCCGAACCTGTTTAACAAGTGTCCGAACCCGTTTAACCAGCGTCCGAACTTGTTTAACCACCGTCCGAACCCGTTTAATCAGCGTCCGAACCCGTTTAACCAGCGTCCGAACCCGTTTAACCAGCGTCCGAGAATGTTCAAAAAATACCAAATACTGGCTGAGCTCTTGTCCCTTTTGGGCAAAAAGTACAAGTTACGAAAGACTCGATGCTACGCACGAGTTCGCACAAATCAACCATTCTATTTCGTTCGTTCTCAAAAACAACTCGAGGCGATTGTGTAACTGTTCAAAAATAAACCGAGGATGGCATCTTACAAAGGGCTTCCTCAAGTTTCGATGGGTTAAAACCATCTGATAAAATGTTGCCGGTTTTTGAACTAATAGTGAGCGTGAAACGTGAACAATTTTTCAACGGCAGTGAGTATAAACAGATTTAATTGTCGTTTAACTGTGACCCAGCTCGTTAACTGTGACCCAGCTCGCGGTGACGCATTTTCAAGTTCGTGGAAATATACTTCAAGTATGGAGATCATAGTAAGCTTATATGGTTCATCATGGTCGACTTGATAGTAATTACAACAGAATTTTTATAAATCGAAATCTTGATATAAAATTCAAGTGATAATATTAAATGTATGCCGCGAGAAAGATGTAAAAATGTAAAAATGTGTGGCAGACACCAAAAATGTATGGCAGACACCGCTTTCAATGTATTATTAGATTATACACAGGCAAACTCCGCTTTCCATCGATTACTCAATATTATGAGTGAGCTTTCCGGCAACTTCAATAAAAAATGATTCGAGCAAAAGGTTGAAATCACTAGCGGACAAGAAGGAATGAGAAAAGTGGAATCCTTTGTGACATTCAAAAAGAAAAATTTATTTCATAATGTATTGATAAAATAGCCTGAAAACTGCCAATTCCCCCTCATTGACGAAATTCCCCTCCCTTTGGGAAATTGGCTTGTCCGCCAGTGGTTGGAATGATTCAACAACTCTACTGGAACTGTTGGACTCCACTCAACCGCACAGCGTTATTATGCTATAACATACAATCATCATGTTTAGTTAGTGGTTACTGATTTTAAAGTTAACGTGTCGGGTATTCACTGATGACTCCCAGCCGTTCTTTCGGTCAATCTAGGGAACATGATTGCACAATTCAGTTGATTCACCCCTCCAATCTACAATATATCTCAAATCATGCATGTATTTTTCCCAAACACGAAGTTTTATGCCCGCATACTATGTAAGGTGGGTGGTAACCACTGAAATACCACCGCTGCGCGGGCCTAACGCTCTACTCCTCGCTCAGCCTCACGATAGGTAATCGGGGGTTAACGGACAGTATAACTTCATACGGAAATGACAGAAAATTTTGGAGTTTAGAAAAACTCTAAACTAGTTTTTTGGTTATGGAGTGTTGCCTCGCCTACCGATAGATTTTTTTCTGGGCTAGTAAATCATACCCAAAATACTACTGATTTGGTGATTACTTTTCCACAACGAGCTGAATCATTATATAGATTCATTAATTTTTTGAAGAAATATTCCAAATTATTCATTTGGTTTCTTTGTTGCTTCTTATTGTGATTTTCAGTCAATATCAATGGCATTGTTTTATTCAGCGTTGAAATGCTAGTAACTTTCATGCCCTTTCCGCAGTATTTCAACGCTTGGTTTCTTGTTATAACAACGTATTCTGCAAGTCGGTTACGCACGTTTTCCGAAAGTTATGTAAAAAAGTATTTATTACTCGAAGTTTTGAAAACAGATTTGAATTAAATTTGGGGCCAAAATGTTTTTTGGCTAACAAGACACCCTGGTTAGGCTTTACTCGAGTACAAGGAATCACCGGACAAAATGTTTATGTTAATTTAGTTTATAATTGAATAAAAACATAAAACTAAATAAATGTTAATAATAATTTCAACAATAAAAACATGAAAACATAGGAAGTGCGAAGATAG
>OZ038447.1:22530249-22577749 GCA_964036265.1 Daptonema setosum | reverse complement strand
GTAGAACGGCATCATATTGACAGACTGAAAATATTTAAAGTCTCAGAAGTAAAGTGACCGTAAAGCCTTTTAAAACTTATCCTATGTGAATATCATGCATGTGGCCCGAACAATAAATTTACATTAACGCGTGTATTACGGAGATAATGGGGGCATTACCTGATAATAAACATATGTATGTGACCTTTTTTCCCAGCATGAGGTAAATTATCTTCGTTCAACAGAGTGAACCGAATCAAAATCACGATATTTTTTTATCGAAATCACAGTATTATAGAGCTCGTGGTGACAGTATTCAATCAGCTAGGGTCATTGAAGCAAAAAACTGGGAATTGAAGCAAAAAACTGGGAATGTTTCGTTAAAATTTTTAGAGAAACTCGAAAACTTTTATAATGTGATTGGGAGAAATCGCGCAAAACAGGCAAACTTTCATATAACACATTCGTTTGTGAAACGTGAACGATTCTGTAGCTACTCTGCATTTCGCATCATGGTTTCGCGTGCTTTGTTACAGCCATAGCGGTTGTCGTTTCACTACTCGTTTCATTCTGGAGCTTGAAATCCCATCAAATAACGGGTTATAACATGAAAAAAATTTCATTAAACTCTCCTAACCCTGTAATGAACTGTTTCAGTAAAAAAATTAGGAGTCACAAATTACCAGAATATATTACTCTGCTCGGAGGGTAAGGTAAAATTTTCTGGTAAAATCGACTTTACCGGCGCATCTTGGAAACTAAATTGGTAATTGGCAACTTTTAAATGCTAAAAAACTGGTAAAATCAGAATACCGGAATGGTAAATCGAAGAAAGTGATTTTTCCAGTACCAGTACCAGTACCTTTACCATTAACCTTTACCAGTCGGTAAATCTTAGAAATGGGCCCCAGCTGGCTGCGAAGCCAGCCGCAGTCACGATTTCGTCATGATAATAAAGCAATTGTAGCATTTTCGTCCAGATTTATATGAACTGGCTAACTGACTGACTAACTGACTGACTTAATGACTGAAGGGCTGACTGACTGACTGAATTACTGACTGGTCACCCTTTACCGGTATTCTACAAATGCAGATGAATACATATCAGTATGGTTCGAAATGACATTGTTTTGGATGACTGAAAATTGATTGACTGTCTGAAAAAAGATTGATAAACGGACAGACTGAATGAATGGCTAGCTGACTTGACTGACCGTCAGAAATGAAGTATTGGAGGTAAAGACGCTTTCGAGATTCTAGTGAAACATGAAGCACCATTTTTGGTCCGACCATGAAACATCAGGTTGAAAACTTTGTTGGGTGAAATCAAACCTAATTTTGTTTAAATTTAATGCAAGCAAAATCATACAAGGACAATACACAAATTCTGATTAATAAAAAACATCATATCCCGTAAAACACCACTTTTTACACCGAACTCAGATGTTGGGCCACGAGCTAGTTCAATACTTTGATGTTCTTTCGCGTGATTGGCTGAACTTGGGTGATGATGATTGGCCGGTTGAGTTGTGGCCCAATCACCATCACGCACGTTAGCCAAGCGTGTGGACCAGAAGTGAGTTTGATGTTTCATTGTCTGAGCGAAAATACACTTAATATTTCACTAGAATCTCGAAAGCGTCTTTACATACATGAAATGTATTCATACCCGAAGTCAGTCAGTTTTATAGCCAGTCTATCTGTTAAGCAGACGGTGAGTCAGTCATACAGTGATCCAAGTTAATAGGTCAGTCAGTCAAGTGCAAAGGTCCATCACCTAGTGCAAATTTCTTACAGAAAGTACCTACCAGTCGATTCCACTTTTTTGGGTGAGTATTTTTCGCCGATTACTAACTATTGTAGAACTAACTTCGATTCGCCAGAACTACTGGCCCAGAAGTTGATTCATTCATTTCGTTTTACTCAATAATGAATATTCGATAATATGAATCCCGGGTACGGTATAACGTGTTATCTGCAAAATTGTGCTTCCCAAAAATTCTTATTTTATGATTCAGGTTCCACAATTTGCTGATTTCTCATCTACAGGGTTTCTTTTTATCAACAGATATTTTTATTGGCCAAATTAAATAACCTTGATGCCAGTAATTCGTACATGTAATTATAGCCCATCCGGAGTTTCTTGTCAGCCATTCCTTTTTTGGCGCGCAATTTGAATTCAAATCTGTTGTTTGCGCGCTTTCAAAATTTCGAAAAGTAGAGTCTTTTCCACATCACATTTGGGCAAAATACAGAAACTGCACTGAATTCTTTACTTACTTGCGTAACCGACCCACAATATGTGTTTTTGTTAACAAGAACCCCTGACCAAGTTATATGTATGTGGTTTATTTTTTCACCGGAACTTCTTCATAACTGACGCCAACAGAGTATACTGATATCATTCAGAATTGTGTTTTCGTAGTGGATAAAGATTGAACAAACGGACGGATAATGGCAAAAACCCTAGCAACGCGTCAGCATCTGTGTCTCGAGACGGGTTTTAAACTGAGGACCACCAGTTTTTGAGGCAGGCGCCCTATGCACTAGACTAGACCGGTGACACAAGTAGCATGTTACAGTTTTTTTTCGAAATTTCCGCCAAAAGGCAGATTTGAAATCAAATGGCAAGCAAAAAACTTTCGGCGTAACAGGAAAACCTGAATGAGCTACAGGGTGTCCCAGCGAGGTGTAATGATTGAATTTTTTGAATAACTTTCACAGTGTTCTAGATAACGACCTAAAATTTCATAGGTTAATAAAGCAGTTTTCCGCTATTATGCTGAATTTAAATTTTTTTGATTTGGTTCAATATTGCGTGTTTTACGGCCGATCCAGCAACATGCCTTAAAATTACACTTTATAGCCAAGAATGTCGCATGAAACATTAAATAACTTTCTGTTAGTTCAACTATATGGCTTGAAACATGCAACACTGATAGCTAATACCATGAATCTCAAGTACTGGAAACAGTTTTCGATTTGATATGTTATTCCACCTTTTATTGGACATTGAAAACAGAATCGCAATTTTTAGAAATTGTTGGCAAAAAGTTGCGGTAAATTTTTTTTTTAAATCAAATAATATAATGAAAAATGTACTTTGACTTTTGAAATATACCTCTTCCTGCTATTCAACACAAATTTATACAAAAATTCGGTCTTTTGTATCACTTTTTATTTTCGGTGATAATCTCAAAAATGCGGTCGCGTTAAGAACATGAACAGGCATGTTGCTGGATCGGCCGTAAAACACGCAATACTGAATCAAATCAAATTTTTTTAAATTCAGCGTATTAGCGGAAAACTGTTTTATTAACCTATGAAATTTTAGGTCGTTATCTAGAACACTGTGAAAGTTATTCAAAAAATGCAATCATTACACCTCGCTGGGACACCCTGTAGAACTCTTCTTAATTTATATTAAGGGATGCAGAACGAATGGATGTTCGAAATTTTATTAAATTCTCTCTAGGCACCACGATAAATATTAAGGCACTATTGATACTTATTTGCTTTACCCGCGCGATAAGTCGCAAATTCGCAAAATTTGTTCCTATCGCAAAATCGCGCGACTCAATGCGTGGATATCGCGATTAAGTTTAAATAGCGCCTAACCAACGTGACTGTATCATAAAATGGTAAAATCCGAAATTTCACAATATTTAAGATAATTATTTTCGTATATAATATCTAAGGCAACGGTCGATAAAAATGTTAGTTCAAAGAATCACAGAGATTGTGGCATAAACTACACTACACAAGTATTGAGTAAACTAGCTGAACTATTGACGAAACAAGTCTTTTATTCGAATGATTACACTAGCGGACGAGAAGGGGTGGGAAAAGTGGAATTCCCCCCTCTTTGGCATTTTCAAAAAGTCGAATTTGTTCACTAAGGTGTAGGTAAAATAACCTAAATTCTCCCGATTCCCCCCTCTTTGGAAAAATTCCCCTCCCTTTGGAGGATTGGCTCGTCCGCCAGTGAATGATTATAACTATAAAGTTAAATATTATTTTTATAATTTGAAATTAATATACCCTTATTTCTTATCATTTTTGTCCAGAATCTGCGTAATTCCGTCGAGAAGGTTGTTAACAAAAGCGTCCGGTTTTACTGTAGGATGTTCCTCGAATGCCGGCCTGAAACCACTCACTCACTCACTCACTCACTCATCAATTAATTAACTAACTAACTAACTAACTCACTCACTCACTCACTCACCTGTATTTTCCTGTCCGCACCTGAACTCCTCGAATGCCACACTTTTGAGCTCCGCCCACATCCGATACGATATCATCTCCAATCATGACAACCTAAAAACAACAACAACAACAACAACAACAACAACCACAACAACAACAACAACAACAACAACAACATAACAACAACACTAACTTCATCTCTAGTTAGTCCTAGATCTTTTATAGCGGCATCGAAGAAAGCATCGGATGGTTTGCCGACCACTTGGTGTACCTGATATGATACAAACACTGACTGACTGACTGACTGACTGACAGATTGACTAACTGACTGGCTGACTGGCTGGCTGACTAACTGACAGACTGACTGACTGACTGACTGACTGACTGACTGACTGACTGACTGAAAGACTGACTAACTGACTGACTGACTGACTGAGTGACAGAATGACTGACTGACTGACTGACATACTGTAATAAGAATGAATGCGATACCTGTATATCGAGCGCGTAGCACAAGGCAGCCGCATAAGAGCCTACATCTAACTTCAGGCCGTCTTCCTCCTTGTAATATTTTCTGAAACACGTATTCACTGACTCACTCACTCACTCACTCACTCACTCACTCACTCACTTACTCACCCCGCTCCGAGCGTGATTAGCAATGGTTTGTCCATCTCTTGTAACGTCCGAAAAGCCGTATTCATATTCTTCCAAGTGAATAGGTCTTGGGCATCTCCCATAACCACACAATTCGGATTGGCAGTTTCGATACCATCGAATTCGGGAAGTACAGGGTGTCCCACTTAAAAGTTTCAATGAGAATTTGCTTTGATTTTTGATAGAATGAACCGATTTTGAAAATTTCTGCGCTGATTTGTAGACAATTCTTGGCAATTTTGTTTGACGCTTAAATTTTTGAAAAAGCTGTTAGAAAACAGTTTTTAGGCCAGAAACCCCAAACCCCTTCATTTTCGCCTTTTTCACGTGGTTTCCACCCATTATGATGTTACTGTTATATCATGGGGCAGCACTTTTGTTAAAATGCTTTTTTATTTTATAACTTGAAACCATAATTCAGCATTTAAATCACTAAATCACTAAATGCATTCATATAATCAACGTTTCTCAATATGACTACCACCACGTCTTCCAGCGACCAACAGTGCCCTGCACGGTAGCATCAGAGATACCTTTTCCAAAAACTTTTTTAACTCTCGTAATATTTGAGAATTACTTCAATTTGATTATTTTGAAACTTACATTCGTTTGAAATATCGCAACTATTGCAAATTGGCTGTTGACAAAGCTCAATTTTGATGCGACAATAATGAGCTGCCTCGGTTTGAAATGCCGCTTTCAATCAACCTAATGATTCACGTATTGCACATGAGCACATGTTCCTTTCATGTATGTTTTCTAATACGTTGACTGTTTATTTTGTTGTTTTGATGGGACACTTCAATTTTAAAGTTTTTTTCTTTGTTCGGGGCGTTAACGGACCAACAACAACACGTTTCCATGTGACGCCGATGATCGTAAAATGCAAAAATAAGGGGGTTCGGGGTTTTTGGCCTAAAAACTGCTATCACACAGCTTTTTCAAAAATTTAAGCGTCAAACAAAATTGCCAAGAATTGTCTACAAATCAGCGCAGAAATTTTCAAAATCGGTCCATCCTATCAAAAATTAAAGCAAATTCTCATTGAAACTTTTAAGTGGGACACCCTGTACATCTGAAATTGGATGATGGTGCAGTGGTTAGGGCGCTGTAGTTGAGATCACAGTTGCCAGTTCAATGCACGTGAGGCGGAATCTATGATTTTTTTCTTTAGAAATAACGTGGAAACATAGAAACTTAAACTGGTGATTCACTTAAACATTTTGTTACTTAGGTGATTGTTTTAAAATTTTCATTTTTGGAGGATGAAATAATTTATTAATGAACAAATAAAGTACATTTCGTACCTGGGAAAACGAACAAATGAGGCCGTAGGTTATGCTGTTGAAGATATGACTTACAGGCCGGTGCCGGGGTGAAAACCTGGAAAATAATTGTTATAGGAATATTTACCTCTTATTATACGTTTTAATATACTTTCTTATATCTGTATATTTTTCAGTTCATGTCATGTTTGTAACATGTTGGAATTTTATAGAAGTTTTCAGGCTCACCGATTAGTAACCGAATGCTGTATGTAAATAGTAATAAGGAAGGAATTCTAAAACAACTTCGTGACATTCAACAAATCTGACCTGATCCAAGCTGAGCTCAAACCCGAGTCTTTTCAGCTTATCCACTAAATGTTGTCTCGTATTGGTGGACTCATTGCTGACAAATCGGACTTTTACGTTTGTGGACGACTGGAGCCTGAAAATATACTATTTCAAAATCATTCTTATATCATTATCAGAGGTTTTTGTAACTCGAAAAGTTTTTGGCACGCAAATTAAAATCAAATCCGCTTTATGGCGCACGTTAAAAATTTCGGGTTTTTTTCACGTGAACAATTAAAAAATAATGCGCGTAATGCGTCAGTGAAAGCTTTATCGATAATAAATCGTATACATAATTATATATATACGATCTATATATATAGATTTTTTTATTAGCACCGGAATCGAACCCGCTGGCGTTTGGACAGTTAACAACCAACCAAACCATTCGGTCATCATCATGCATCATATCTCATCAACACACCTTTTTATAGCATCCACCGAGCCGGGAATCGCTGTGCCATCGCCTTCACCACTATCGTAGAGTACGCCTGAGTGAGTAAGTGAATCAGTGAGAGGGTGAGTGAGTTAGTGAGCATGTGATTGAGTGAGTGAGGTGATGAGTGCGTTACGGAGTGAGTTGACGAGTGAGTTATGAGTAGGTGACTGGCTAAGTGACTTAGTAGACCGTAGGTGACTGTGAGTGACTTAGGTGAGTGACGTAGGCAGGAGTAACTTAGATCATGGTTGAGCATGATTTCCTTACTTTAATGGGTGTAAATTGATGTAGTGTACGTGTTTTTGTGAGTTGATGAGTGAATCAGTGAAAAGTGACGTTGCTGTACAGTGATGAGACTCAGTTTCAGCGCGTAATCTTCTAACTTAACCGGTATTACACTTAGTTGATAATACAGTATACTGAAGAGTAATATACAGAAACTTAACCAATAATACAGTAATTTAACCAGTAATATCCAGTAGTATACCACTTATCGGTTTATCCAACCACCCGCCACTCATGCTGCTGAAAACACGGCGGTTGAACTGAGAAATTGCCGTTGTGAATATTCTCCTGAACACGGGAAAGTAATAAAAGTCCAATGATTAACTTTTCTACCCAATAACGATCGGTGAGGTTTTTGACGTTTGATAATTAGTTTAGAGGTTTTCGGTTATTATTCAATCCGGTATACAAGAATACGTTTTATTTTTCCATCGTTAAGGCGAGGTTCCATAGAAACTCAAAAGCAGTCTTCAGCAATTTATTGAAGTCTGGTTCCCGAATTTCACCGTGAGAAAAAAAGTTCATTAATTCTCTTTTTTCACCAGAATGTTTTTTTACAACGAATAAACAATACCAATACAAACAATCAGTTTAGCGGAGGTTACTTACTATAAGCCACCGACGACCATTTCAGCCAAGGAAATTGTGATTTCAAATAAATAGAGAAATCCAACAACAAACTCTCACCATTCATAATAATTTTATTTTTATCTCTCTTCCTTGCTCTCATAACTGTAATACAGCAGAACAGATACATAAAATATAATAACCAAAACATAACAACAACATTTAATGATGTAATAGTAGTTGTTTTTCAGTGAATAAATCGGAGAAACTACCTGTTAAATGGAGTTATATTTTAGAAAATCTTCATCTGTAATCCCTAATCTCCATAAAACCTGGCAATATATCCATAAAACTTGCGAAATTCAGGAGCAAAGACACCAACAGTCAACTCACTGAGTGGTGTTTTTGCCATCAAAACGAGTAATTCATTGGGCTATCACTGTTCACTCGTGCATTTGAATTAGTGAAAACCTGCATAAATTCTTCTGGCAAATCGATTTTTGACTGACTTCCTGAAAATCCAAAATAACATACACACCATGCACACCGAAAATTTGCCGGAACCGAAATCACACAGGTATTTTTGCTTACAAATTTATTTGAATAATCACGTTTTTCGTGTAAACTTTCAGACCGAGTGCTTCTTGATCTTGCGCTGACGCTTGGCGCTGATCGGACGTTGGCTGCGGGCCAGCTGAGAGGCACGACGTTGGGCCAACTAAAATATATAATTTTTGATAAATTTGATTTTTTTCAATTTCCTAAAAATGTCCACTTTGTTACTAATTTACACCGTCCCTCTCTATAAATTTTTTTACTTGACTTTAATAACTGTAGACATTGAGAGCCAACTGAAATGTTAAACTTTCCAAAGTTTAAAAAACATAAATTTTCGTAAATTAAAGCGTTGTTTTACCAAATTACACCGTCACTCTCTTTAATTAGTTTTTACCTGACCTGACAATAATAATAGTACTCTTCTGAAGTTCTCCAAGTGTACATCAACTGGTCAACATAACTTTACTAAATTCCATCCAATCCAATCTATACTATACCAATACCAAGAAAAATAATATAAAACTGTGAGCGAAGCCCCCAATTTGAGAAGCATTATGGCAGTTTCAAATAAATAATTAGGACCACGCTCAGGTCTGTTGTTTGAGTTTTGTGGCACAAATGTCACCAGAATTAGAGTGACATCTGCTGAATGTAACTCACATGCGCCATCCACGCGAAGGCAACTTATAGTTTTTGGTTGATATAAGCCTAATTAGAATATAGATTTCATTTCATAGTACTTAGCAAATAAAATAAAGAAGTGCATTGTTTTTTACCTTGTATTATCTTGTTCTTTTTCTCACACCAGAACCAAAAAACTGCTTAAAAACTTGAAAGGGACATTTTTGAAGATAAAAAATAGACCACAATTGTTTCTAGTTTTCATTAGACAAACCATGGGTTTCACCTCGCGTACCGTTAACCATGAGAAAATTAATTACTATTTAATTTCAATGGTCTAAGTACCTTAACGTGTCGTGCCCTGTAACCCTCGACGAAACTGGCGACCGTCTTCAGCGTTTTGCGGCCGTGTTTCTTCAACGGCACCTTGACGATCAGATTGCGCGGTTTGGTCTGGTCTGAAAATGATGAAATAGAGTGAACATGACACGTGTGATTATTAGAATGGATGCGTGATCTTTATAAATGTCATGTGTGGCAGCCACGTGGGCGGAGGAAAACCTATAAATAGAATGTGATTTGTGATTTGGAGTCATTGTTTTATAGACGTGGATTTGGATTAAAGTTATCACTGACTCGCACGTGGATGTTATAATATACCAGAAAGCATAGGCAATCCGAGATAGTTGGAAAAGCTGACTGGCGCTCCATAAATCTGGCCTTACCAACAACTTTTGGAAGTGCCAATTTGCAAGCTGGTGTGTACTACGCGTGGCGAATACGTATAACTGGGCTGAGACTAGGAGGTGACGCACGACAGCCGTACAAGTGATCTGACCCAGGTACTTTTGGTTTGTAAACTGGTGAGACTCTGTGTCCACCACTGAATTGTGAGACTCTGTGTCCACCACTGAATTGTGAGACTCTGTGTCCACGTTAAATTTGTTTTCAATTAGTGTGACTCTGTGTCCACTGTGAGACTCTGTGTCCACCGGAAATTAGTGTGACTCTGTGTCCACTTGAAATTAGTGTGACTCTGTGTCCACTGGAAATTTGTGCGACTCTGTGTCCACGTAAAAAAATCACATGAATTACTGTGAGCAAAAAATGGGTCAATAATCACTGTACGAGCTATTGCGTAAACTAGTCATGCCGGTGGTCGTGAATCAATATGGATACCAGTATGATCATTGTATCTCGCTACGAGAATGTCGTAAACTGCTACGGTATTACGCGCACACGAATTATCAACAGGCAGAAGTTCTCTTTCGGTCAATTAGGGAACTGTGTAGGCTAACTCCAGGCGCTGACCGTGTGCATATGAATCGTATGAAGGCAAGAGATGGGGTACAGCAAAAATTGAATAGGATGTACAGCTATCTGGCTGAAGTGTACGACATTGTGGATGAACTTGAATGGGGAAGGGCGAATCAGGAAAGGTGGAGGCTGACTGATATTGCACATGAAAATAACGGTACACAGGCAACAGATCTGACACAACGATCCGTACAGACAAATGCCAGTAACAATCGATCTGGTATGGGTTTGGTTAACGAGTCTCAACAAGAATCGAATAATTCTGAAGGCGGCGTTACAGTAGACAATACCAATTCGGTTGTTACGGCTAATTCACATTTCACGGACAGTAGTATTGGACAGGATATACAACGTGTGAATCGTAATAACGTGACGAATCTGACACACGATTTTCAACAGTTGGGTCATAATAACAACAACGAGGTGACTGGTCAGCCATCTGTTTGCCGCACGAGTACACCGATTCGTCAGGTACAGAATAATATAAGTGGACAACAAAACGGTGATAAACCTAACGTATTGTGGAGTCCAGATTTGGGTCAATGGGTGATGGTACCGAGTAGTGCGTTTATGTCGTCCCCACAGATGGGCTTGCAGCAGATGCCTATTCCACCCGCAACGCCGTTGATACAGAGTCCAGAATTGAATAGAGGTTTTGATATGCAGAATGTTCAACAGGTGAACAATACAAACAGTAATGTTATGGAGCGAATGGTTGAACAACAACGTCAACAACAAAAAGATCTGGTTCAGATGCAGTTGTTCTCACAGGTGTACGAGAAACTGAATGGACTGGATCATATGAAGTATAAGTCATGGGCTGAATCTGTGCAGAAGAGAATTTATCTGTCAAAGGCGGATGATGAGGTCGCATTATCACATATCAGGGTTTGTCTGGAAGGAAATGCGCTGATGATGTATGAGAACGCGACGGACAACGTGAAGAATAGCGTAGTTGAGACATGGCGATTTCTAGAGAATAGATTCGGAGAGAAACGCTGTGCGGCAGTACGAGAAAGCACATTTTTGACGTGCGATCAACTACCACATATGAACATTCGGCAGTACATGGTTGAGTTAGAGAGCAGGTGCTTCTTGACTCGGGATAACATGGGATACGATACGGTTATGCTTCAACGCATGTCTACGGGTCTGAAAGAACACAACCAACGTGTTATGGCTACCGACGCATTACTGATGGATAGTAGAACACGTTTGGATGACTTGGTTAAAGCCATCGAGATCAGGGAGAATAGCCTGAAAATACAAAACGCGCAATTTAGGCAGATACAGAGCGCTACGGGACATACGAAAAGAAATCCCTATTATGGAAATAAGACGAGTAACGGTCAGAATGAGGACAGTGGTGGTAATACCCGTCCACACTGTACTTACTGTCAGAAAATGGGACATATTGTGATCGAGTGTGACAAAAAAGTGTATGAAACTCGACACAAGGACTACGATCATGGTGCAAGTGGTACTCAGGGTCAGAACAACGTGGCCAAGGGTGGCTACAGTTCGTTTCAAGGTCAGAACAGACCAATGACACCTAGTACACAGCACATGAACATGGGTGCACAAAGATCCGGTTATCAGAACCGATCGAATACTCAGATTAGGGAGACCTTTTCTGGTACGTGTAACAAATGCCAACAGGTTGGGCATAAGTTTAAAGATTGTCCAAAACGTGACAATATGGTGAACATGGTGAGAAATTGCCAAGGTCAAGCAACGGATCAGGTTACTCAGGATGGTAAATGTGGCAATGATGAGGAGTCTGAGGATGGTGGTGGTCAGATGATGATGATTGTTCAGGACCACAATATGACAGTTACCACTGAAGTGGGTCCAGCAGAGGCAATCATGGCCGTGCAAGCGAAGAAGAGAGACAAGACATCTCAGGAGAAAGTGGATAAGAATTACTTGGTTGTGAATGGTGAATTGCTAACGAATGACAGATATCTATTGGATACTGGTGCATCAGGCAACATGATTGGACTGAAATACGTCAAGATGTTACAAGAAAAGGGTCTAATTGATCAGAACCAATCATGTTCGTGTAACTTCGAAGGATTCACTGGTGCCAAAGTAGTTTGTCTAGGAAAACACCGTTTGAGTGTCAGTTTGGCAGATAAGCCATCGTTTCAAGCAGATTTTCATGTTACACCACATCTGGAGGCTAGAAACTACGACATTGTTCTGGGTAGAAATGCTCTACAGGAAATGGGCGTGAAATTGATGTGTAACGGTATAGAATTGAACATGAATCTGGTGAACAACGGACATGAAAAAGAGGAGGTAAAAGTGAAGGTGAGAAATAAAAAGAAACGAGGAAACCATCAGGATAAAAAGATTGGCCTTGCACATGTGGATAAGAAATCGGCGGATAAGCAGCCAAACTGGAAGAAGGGTACTGGTGGTCATGGGACTACGAACCAAATCCTTTCACTGTCATGGGGTCAAGTCCGTGAATAAAATTGTGAACAGCCAGATCAGTACTGACCAGTCCCATCGAAAGTTCAGCTGCAAGGAACAAACGTATAACAACAACGAATGTTGGTTCCCTGGAAAGGCGGCCAAGAGCGATTATTATGGTTACGGGAAACAGGTTAAAATGAAGAACAGTAATATGAGACAGTGGCAATCTCGTCAGAACTGGCAGCGCGATAATTCGAAGTTCCGTCGGTATCGTTCCTGTTACAGTTGTGGAGAACAAGGGCATATACAGCGCAATTGCCCATTTAAGATGAAACAGTTCTGGGTTGAAGGTAACCGTGATGTGGAACACACTTATGAGTAATGCGCAATAGTGTAATTTTCACCTATCATAAGTCATAACTGCAAGTTTCAGTCTAAATTAAAAAAAAATGGGGAGGAAATTATGAGCCACAGTAAAAACAGTACAAAATACTTTATGGTAATTCAACAATCGTTTATGTCAAGTTTATGTTTTATGTTCAAGTCTAACAATTAAAAATGGAAATGTATTGATAACGCAGTTTAAGTGAAATGTGCTACTGTAATACTGTATTGTACTCTCCCACAAGTTGGTTTTAGTTATTCAGTTAATTCAGCTTAGTTTATCTTTGAGTTTAGACAGTAAGCTTATGTGAGAACAAATTAATCCTTATTTATTTAGCAATTTCGTTTATCGTCAAGTACAGGTATGGAATGGAGTGCATTACGACAAATGCGAATGGCGTGATGTCGATGCATTGGTAAACACATGAAGAATATTATGAATATAGTAACATATTTATATACAGTTTATCTATCATTACTTTGTCTTTCTTTGTTTTTCGTAGGGAGAAGTGAACATGACACGTGTGATTATTAGAATGGATGCGTGATCTTTATAAATGTCATGTGTGGCAGCCACGTGGGCGGAGGAAAACCTATAAATAGAATGTGATTTGTGATTTGGAGTCATTGTTTTATAGACGTGGATTTGGATTAAAGTTATCACTGACTCGCACGTGGATGTTATAATATACCAGAAAGCATAGGCAATCCGAGATAGTTGGAAAAGCTGACTATAGTAAGTTTATACATTATTGAGAACTAATATAATTCACGGGGATAGGTTCTAAATGAGTGAAAGAAACTGTCATATTTATTCTAAAATTTATTTAGAATCAGATCTCAATTGAGATTATTGAGAACCATCCAAAACAAAAAAATCAATTCATTGCCGTCCAAATAACACTCGCTATATTTCTAATATTTGTCTCAATGTCGGCAACCGCTGGAATATCTCGTTATTTATTATAAAAATTATCAAGATGGTAGAAAAATCCATATCGGTGCATCAGGTTTTATATCTGAGTTTTGTGGCACAAACATCACCAATAAAAGTGAATGTTTGCTGAATGTAACTCAATTTAGGGAATTTGATGCAGAAATTAAACAGCCAAACAGCATTAAGAATAGACTGGTGAACACAGTTCATCGGTCCACTAACGGACGAGCCAAATTTCCAAAGGGATGGGAATCTTTCTAGAGGAGAGAATTGGCAAAATATGGACCATTTCACTTACACCTTAGGGAACACATTGCACTTGTTCAAAACATCAAAGAGGGAGGAATTCTACTTTTCCCACACCTTCTCGTCCACTAGTGCATCGGACATACCAACTAAACTACCTGTTAGTGACAGAATAACTAGCTGACATGACAGACATAATAACTGGCTAATGACAGACCGAATTCCCGAAAACGAACTTCCGCTCTCTTTGTGGTGAGCGGACAGACTCAGACAGATCAACTATAACTCCTCCATCCCTGGTATGCCAGAATAAATAATTTGACAGATTTAATAACTGGCCGATTGACAGACAAAAAGACTAGAAACTCACTTCCACTCTTTTTATAAGATAGAACGAGGCCCTTGCCGCTGACATCGGGTTGAATATTGAGCGCCTTATGTTGCACCAAACCACTGTAACGGAATGAATGACGTGCCTGCATGTTCAGGGGCTCCTGCAAACACTATTGTTGATTATTTTCTTTCACATATTTTTGTATCACTATTTACTCAACTTTATAAACTCATTAACTTATTTTATTACAAAAATCGAAGAGCTGTTGGGTTGCTGTCACTGATCCTAATCGTTTATCTTGATTTCTTACTGATAAACTGCCGAAACTTCTCTATTGTCTATTGTCATTGATCAGCCTGATCAGGTAATATTCAAGTTCAGACATTTCAATCTTTGATTTTTTCACATAAGTTACCAGTTAACACTGACCGAATAACACATTGTGGATAACCGATGGAATGATTATTTTCTACAAATTAATCATAATAAACCATCAATGTCCCGAGTTTTTTATTTGAGTTTTGTGGCACAAGCATCACCAATGAGGGTGCATGATTGCTGAATGTAACTCAATTACCGAGAGGCTTGAAACTGAACTACGATATTGTGGTTTAATCGCGACTCGGAATAGTTGGGGTGAGCGGCATGAGACCTTAATAATCTTATTTAAACGAAATTTATATTTTATTCATATTTTCATTTGCCCCCACCCCTCTCCCCAGTGCTGAGCAGGGCAAAGGTATAGGTGGGCGCACTTGCGGACGAGAAAGGAAGGGGAAAGTGGAATTTCCCCCTCTCTGGCGGTTCGAAAAAATCAAAGTTTGTTCCTTAAGGTGTAGGAAAAATAAAGCAATTACTGTCAATTTTCCCTTTTTGGAAACATTCCCCTCCTTTGAAGATTTGGCTCGTCCGCCAGTGGGTGGGCGGATAAATCGATTGTGCGTGGAGACCCAATTTTGACCGGCCTTTAAAGGTCACAGTCACACGATGTCAGGACAAGCTTTGGGACTGTCGCCCATTTTCCATATTGTTCGTTAACCCTCGATAATTTCAACCATACTGTGAAAACCGCCAAGCGGCTGAGCCGTGCAATCCAACTTGGAAACGAGCATTTGCTTAAGCAGGTCCATAATCAGGTGCAGGGGAGCCAGAAGTCCGGAAGAAGGGGTATCTTTCCGAAAAAGGGGGAAATTGGCCATTCGACCTACATCTTGAAGGACATACTTGAACAGGGAAACTACACTTTTCCCTCCTTTCTCATCCGGTAGTGCTGTTATTGTACTTCCGTTTTTTTTCGTTTGACTAACCGCGCTGAATGGCTGCTTAACATCGCGACGTACACGGCGAAAGACCGACGTCTTGTTGATGACGGCCCACTGAATGTCACGCGATACTGAGGTGGCCATTATATATTTCTATAAATATAATTTGTTTTTTAACGCAGCGGGAGCCCCTGAAATAAATTCGGTAAAAATTGAAAAATGTCAAAAAACATGATGGCAAGTAAATTAAGGTTAACACAAACGCATCCATCACGCTTACTTGTTGTTTTTTTTCAATTCCAGGGCGTTATTATTACTTTAGTTTCTTAATTAGAATAAAAAATTAAAATTAAAAATCTTTAATCTGAAAAATTACAAAAATCGCCTGGATCCACAATCCATTACCGTCTAATTTTGGACTCAAAACCTTGGAATGTGGAGGGAGACCAACAGATTGGTAAAAATTCACTATCATTTGCAACAAAACAGTTCAGAAGAAAACAACATATTGACATGTCAGTCAATCAATCGTTCAATCATTGATCAATCAATCAGTCAGTCAGTCAGTTAATCAGTCAGACAGTGCGTCGGTGAGTCAGCCAACAATTAAAAACAGCTTGTTGCAATCAGACAGTCAGTCAGTCAGTCAGTCAATCAGTGTCAGTCAATCGGTCAATCAGTCAGTCAGTTAATCAGCCAGACAGTGAATCGGTGAGTTAGTCAATCACCAAACAATATGTCGCATTTAGTCAGTCCGTCAATCATTAAACAGTATGTTTATTGCATTCATTCAGTCAGTCAGTGTCAGTCAGTCAGTCAGTCAGTCATATTCAGTCAGTCAGTCAGTCAGTCAGTCAGTCAGTCAGTCAGTCAGTCAGTCAGTCAGTCAGTCAGTCAGTCAGTCAGTCAGTCAGTCAGTCAGTCAGTCAGTCAGTCAGTCATCCAGTCAGTCAACAGCTCAGTCATCTAGTTTGTCAGTCAATAAGTCAAAAAAAAACAGAGCACTAATTACGCTGTTGCGCCTAATCAAAACACAACCTTGTGCATGACTGTTAAAAAGAATAAAAAACAGCAACTAACGCATGGAAATTTTGTGTTTGCAACAGTTATGCGTTATTTTGAATATTTATTATAATAGTGCAAACTACACTAGGATTCTTTGGGTGTTTGCCAACAGAAATAAATTTTAAAACTTTTCGCAAAAATAAATTTCGTCAGTCAGTCAAGTCAGTCAGTCAGTCAGTCGAAAAAGCAGCGCGATCTAATTACGCTGTTGCGCTTCATCAAAACACAATTTTGTGCATGACTCTGTTAAAAAGAGATGAAAATAACAAGAAAAAATGCGTCCAAAAGTTCAGTTAGAAACAGTGCTGTTAGTTTAATTATTAGTAAAAGCACACATGTATTCTTTCGGGTGTTTTCATTCAGCCATTGGAAAACAATTTAGAAATTTTTCGCGGAAGACTTTTTTAATTATACTTTGTCCTTGCTCATATTCACCTATACAGTAAACGGTTAAATGGCTGACATCAGGAAATGGAAAATGTCATCTTTTTTAAATTATATCCTAATAATTACAATTATCGGTTTGCTGTATCAAATTTATTTTAAAAACAGCGCATTAGAAATCCCAGTGTTCGAGAAGCGTGAGGTCAGTCTGTCAGTTCAATAAGCAGTCAGTCATTCAATCATTCAGTCAGTCATTCATTCAGTCAGTCAGTCAATCAGTCAGTCAGTCAGCTGCATAATTAGTCATTCAGTGTGCCAATCACTGAATGCCTAATAAAAGCAAATCAGTGAGTGAGTGAGTGAGTGAGTGAGTGAGTGAGTGAGTGAGTGAGTGAGTGAGTGAGTGAGTGAGTGAGTGAGTGAGTGAGTGAGTGAATGAGTGAGTGAGAGAGTGAGTGAGTGAGTGAGTGAGTGAGTGAGTGAGTGAGTGAGTGAGTGAGTGAGTGAGTGAGTGAGTGAGTGAGTGAGTGAGTGAGTGAGTGAGTGAGTGAGTTAATGAGTCAGTAAGTCAGTCAGTCCGTTAGTCAGTCAGTCAGTCAGTCAGTCAGTCATTCAGTCAATCATTCAGTCAGTCATAAAACTGCAGGTAACACCTGCAAACTTAACAAAAGCCATAATTGACTACTATTATTTGCCAAGTGAATATTTTTACAGGCAAAACATATGGACTAATGTTAGTCATTCATGCAGAAAACAATCAATCAGTCAGTCAGTCAGTCCACCAGCCAGTCAGTTCATCTGTCTGTCAGTCTGTCAGTCAGTCACAGAAACAGTGATTAGATGTTTCAAGAATCAGAAAATTTCCGTGATTCAGTTGTTTTTAATTATCTCAGTCGAAGTTTTTAATGATGGCAGTCAATCAATATTTAGTCAGTCAATCAATATTTAGTCAGTCAATCAATATTTAGTCAGTCAATCAATCTGTCGATCAAACATCCAGCGCTCCTGATTGACGGAAACAAAAATTTCAGACCGAACCGGTAAAATCGTTCATCTTCAAACGGATTCCAAAAACGGGTAGCCACAGTACGTTCAATGTATTACAAAACGTATGCAAAAAGTATGGTTCGTTAACTGTCAGTCAGACAGTCAGTCAATCATTCAGTCAGTCAGTCAGTCATTCAGTCAGTCAGTCAGTCAGTCAGTCAGTCAGTCAGTCAGTCAGCCAGTCAGTCAGTCAGCAGGGATAGATAATCAAACATTTTTTTGCTGAATGCCTTATGTAATTCAAATGTTTTATTCAGATTTCATGGTATAAAACAATGAAAAAAGTATCAACCAAGTCGAAAAATAACGAAGCTAGCTCACCATTTTTCTTGACGGAATTTTTTCAGATCTCAGATGTTTGATCTGGATGTGCGATTTTTACACACCCTGTACCGCGACGTTACATCACGCAAGCCAAGTGCTGGCAGGCTACCTAGATAAAACATGTTAGAACTCACTCACTCACTCACTCACTCGCTCTTTCACTCACTCGCTCACTCACTCACTCACTCACTCACTCACTTACTCACAAGCTAACTCACTCACTCACTCACTCACTTACTAACAAGCTAACTCACTCACTCACTCACTCACTCACAGGTTTCTACAATCATTTCACGCTATATTTCAATGCTCAACGACGATTTCTTAGCGAAAAGGCCCCACACGCAGTTCGATTCGCAATCCTGAGAGAACCGATCAGTCGATTCATTTCGTGGTACTACTACAGGAAGAAGATGACGTCGATATAGTGAGTGAGTGAGTGAGTACGTTAGTGAGTGAGTGAATGAGTCAGTGAGTGAGTGATTGAGTAAGCGAGTGAGTGAGTGAGCGAGTTTGTGAGTGAGCAAGTGAGCGAGTGAGTGAGTGAGTAAATCAACGAGTGAGTGAGGTGGGCTGAAGGGAGTAGGTGAGTAAGCGTTATCAGTGATAGATACGTGAGATTTACACCATTTGAGTTTAACTTAATTTCAGCCAAAATGAGGAGTCAAAACGAACTTTGTCTGAAACAATCGAACTTGCTTATGAGTTTCATGTCAACAATCTCACTGCCTACTTCAATGGCACAAACGGTTAGAGGAATTCGTTATCGTACTTCACTAGCCGAGGTGGGAGAAGTGGAACCTCCCCTCTTTGGTGTTTTAAGTAGAATTTGTTCCCCTAAGGTTTATGTAAAATGACCTAAAAACTGACGATTCTCCCTTTTTGAAGAAATTCCCTCCCTTCGGGGGTTACGCACATCCGCCAGTGTCGTACTGAAATTTTTTTTGTTATTGTTTTTTCTTGTTGTTGTTAATGATGTTGTTATCGTTGTTGTTGTTGTTGTATTTGTTGTTGTTATTGTTGCTCTTGTTGTTGTTGTTGTTATTTTAATTTTTTTCAGCTAAACATCGCAAACAGAAGTTCAATGAGTGGCTCATGTATATCAATCAACAGGCATTTTATTTAGGCTGGAATGGTTCAGGTTGGTTTTGAAAACAGCATTATTTGACTCACTTGGTTCCTCTCACTCGCCGATTCACTCACTCACCCGTTCACTCACGCACTCACTCACGCACTCACTCACTCACCCATTCACTCACTCACTCACTCACTCACCCATTCACTCACGCACTCACTCATCCACTCACTCACTCACCCATTCACTCACTCACTCACTCACTCACTCACTCACTCACTCACACACCCACTCACTCACCCATTCACTCACTCACTCACCCACTCACTCACCCATTCACTCACTCACTCACTCATTCACCCACTCACGCACTCACTCACTCACCCATTCACTCACTCACTCACTCATTCACCCACTCACTCACTCACTCATTCACCCACTCACGCACTCACTCACTCACTCACTCACTCACTCACTCACTCACTCACACACCCACTCACTCACCCATTCACTCACTCACTCACCCACTCACTCACCCATTCACTCACTCACTCACTCATTCACCCACTCACGCACTCACTCACTCACTCACTCACTCACTCACAGCCTCACACCTGCCCGTCGTCGAGGAATACGTTCGTAGTATGGCCTTCGTCGGCGTGACCGAAGAAATGCAGAAATCCTGGACGTACTTATTCCAACTGATGCAATGGGAGGAACCAGAAAACGATCAACTACATATAAATAAAGCAAAGGTGAGTAAATGAACACGCGAGAAAGAGGGAGTTGATGAGAAAGTAAACTGAGGAGTAGGTATATTGATTATGTGGGTGAGTGGATGGTGAAACATGTCTCAGAGTGAGACATCACTCTGCGGGTGGGTGAGACATCACTCTGCAGAGTTCAGTTACGGGTGGATAATTGAGTGTGAGAGTGAATGAGTGAGTGAGTGAATGAGTTGTTGAAAGAGTAAGTTTTGTGAGTGAGTGAGTGAAGGAGTTATTGAAAGAGTGAGTGACTGAATAAACGAACGCGTGAGTGTTGTGAGTGAATGAGTTATTGAAAGAGTGAGTGACTGAATAAATGAAAGTGAGTGTTGTGAGTGAGTTAGTGAATGAGTTATTGAAAGAGTGTGTGAGTGAATAAATAAGTGTTAGTGTTGTGAGTGAGTGAGTAAGTGAGTGGATTATCTTAGGCCAATACAACAGAAGTCGTTGAGAATCTCACGGCTGACCAACGCAATAAACTGGAACAAATGCTCTGGGCCGACATCAGACTGTACCAAGTAGCCAGAGGTAAATTCAAGTTAACCGAGGAACGGATGCTACGCAACCAAGCAAACAGCAGGGAGATTTTTATATAGAAATTATTATTCAATTATTATAATTATCATTTAATTTTATCTGTAAATTATTATTTATTTATTATAGTTATCACAAATTTTATAAAACACTTCTGTGATGCAAATAATATTGTCGAAAAGAACGCTGATCTAACCGACTAGCTGGATTAAATTTGAAATAAATGAAATTATTTTTGATAGCACTTTTTTACCATTTGGTATCGATATTGAGGGATCCGAGTCCGTTACAAGTTTTTGAAGCACTAGCGGACGAGAAGGGATGGGAAAAGTGAAATCCCCCCTCTTGGGCGTTTCCTAAAAGAAGCTTTTGGCCCATGAAGTGTAGGTAAAATGGATTTAAAACTGCCGATCCCCCTCTTTAGGAAAATTCCCCTCCCTTTGGGAGAAAGTTCGCTAGTGGTTACGAGCTTCTGAAGTGAACAAATTGATTACACCACACCTTATATCAAGTTTCTGAGAAATATTGCTAATCTGCAGCTTTTTTACCTGAAAAATTCACTCCATGCAATCAAACAGCAACATTATGAAAGATTTTATTTTAATTAAATGTTCATACTCTATACACAATATATAGGTGATAAAAAATTTATAACATGGAATCGATATCAAAGTGCAACCACTAGCGGACGAGGAAAGAATGAAAAAGTGGAATATCCCGTCTTTGAATAAAAATTTTATCCATAAGGTAGAAGGAAAATGGCAAAAACTTCGGCCAATTTCCCCTCTTTGGGAAGATTCCCCTCCCTTGGAGGTTTGGCTCGTCCGCTAGTAAGTGCAATTACCCATAATTTTGGAGCAACTCTTGGGAACAAACTGAAATATACATACATACACTGAGTATCAGTCACCGGAGAGGAAAATCCTTTTGAAGAAATGAGCAAAAATAATGAAAATATTTAGTAAAAGGATTTTTCCCGCACGAAAAATCCCAAAACTGCCTTACTACGTGGATTTCACCGCATCTTTTCTGTTTCGGTTGCATTTTTACTGTTGTTGTTGTTGTTGTTGTGATTGTTGTTGTTTTTTTTGCGCTGTTGTTGTTGTTGCGCCTTTAGATACTCATACTTTCTCATCACCATATCGTACTACGTGGATTTCACCGCATCTTTTCTGTTTCGGTTGCATTTTTACTGTTATTGTTGTTATTGTTGTTGTTGTGATTGTTGTTGTTATTGCTGTTGTTGTTGTTGCTGTTATTGTTGTTGTTGCGCTGTTGTTGTTGTTGCGCCTTCAGATACTCATACTTTCTCATAACCATATCGTTGCGCGCGCGACGCGTGGCCGGATTCGGATCTTGTACGCGCATCTGCATCACCTGCAAAAATGCGATAGCGTAGTGGTTAGAGCACCCGATAACAGGCATGGGGTGGCGGGTTCGAAACCCAACTGACACCCATTAACCTGATATCTTAGGAATGCTATAGCCTGTTCACGTTTTTCTGTTACACAAACAATTCTTGGCGAACAGTTGAAAATTGATTATATTTTTAATGAACATACATTTTTCGAGATCGGGAAACCTTTTTTTCACACCGTTTTTGCACAATACACAAACGGCGCAATAAACTATCTAGATAAGTGATAATCGGTTTAAGGAAAAGGAAAAAAAATTTACAACCGACATCCTGGACCATACTCAACGATACAAATCCCAATGATATGAATGCACGACTATTTTTCGGTGATGATTAAACCTATATGTCATGGTTAATATAATTTTTCTCGGACAGAAATTCAAAAACCGAAAAAAATGGCGCGCATTCAAATTCAGTCTTTTAATCGATTAATAAATATATATAATGTCGAACCTGAACGAGCAAACAAGCGGCCGATAGACGGACATTCGGCTTCAGTCGGATGAGTAGCTCGTTGTGGGCCGGCGGATCGTCCTGCAAGTTTTAGCCCATTAAAAACCTTGGTATTCAATTTCTTATCACTCTAAATCATAAAAAAATTTCTTCTTTTCTTTCTCTGCATACTACGCTACGGGTAAGTTGTTAGCCATTTTGTGTGCCCTCTTATTTCGTCCTTTATGCGAAAAATAAACACCTTGAACCTTGATATAACCGTTGTTATTATTATCATCATTATCATCACCCCATTCGTCCCTCTATCCCACATCATCATCATCATCACCATCACATCATTGTCACAAGCTAAAAAATGACCAGTTGGTGATACGACGTCAAGTACATTCACATTTTCTATTTGAGATAAGTTATCCGAATAACATCAATAATAAAAACTGAACGCGCGCCCTCAATTAGTTTTGAATTCAAATTAAACCAGAATAATGACCCACCGATTTCTGCGCCATGTTCGGACAACAAGCAAAGATGAATCGAGCCTCCGGATCGGCCACCAACGGGTTGAGTCGCTGACCATTCAACTGCACCGAATCCACTGGGCATGCACCCCAGAGTGTTGTAATCGGCTGTAGTAGAAATCATTAGCGGGGAATTCCCCCTTGACTCAGGGGGAATTCCCCGTTAATGGACGGTTTCAAAAGTAGATTTTAATTGTTCAGGTTTGGGTAAAATGACCTACTGTCTGGCATATCCTTCCACCCATTAAAAAGGTTCCCCTCTCTCTAGCGGTTTGGCTCGTTTTCCGTCAATGATAGAAACAAAATGAATTAGGAATAGTAAATTATGAAAACATCAAACATGGGTTGCCAAAAAAAATAATAAAAACTGATAATAAAAAGCCAAAGAGAGGGGGATTCCCCACTGCATCCAGCCAACCTTATCCGCCTGTTTGCACAGTCCGCAAACGACGGTGAACAGTGAATTAGCGCCGAGATCGAGTCTCTTGACATCGAACGAGATGCGAACGGTCGTTGACTGCCACAGACAGAAACAGCGCAACAGGGTCAGGTTACGTTCGAGTGAGACGTCGCTGAAGAAAACACAAATGATATCAACACCGTTTGTTATAAGCAGCATGCACTGCAGTGCAGCTACCGTAATTTCAACACACTAGGTATAGCGCTTGCAGTGGATGCTGCTTATAATAAACGGTGTGGCAACTTTGTTGCAACATTGCCAGGGTCAGGTTACGTTCACATGAAACGTCACTGAAGCAAAACAAATGATAATCTTATATAGGATGTTTTCTTAGTCCGTTGCAATATGATAGTTTTTTTACTTGAACTTGAACTTCTCCATTAACTGAAGTCATAACACCGTTTGTTTTAAGTTGCAACACCGTTTGGTATGAGCAGCATGCACAGCAGCTACCGTAATTTAAACACGCTTGTAGCGGTTGCAGTGGATGCTGCTTATAATAAACGGTGTTGCCACATTGCCACAGACAGAAACAGCGCAACAGGGTAAGATTACGTTCCAGTGAAACGTCACTGAAAGAAAAATATATATAATCTTATATAGGTTGCAACACCGCTGGTTATAAGCAGCATCTACTGCAGCTACCGTAATTTCAACACACTAGTTATAGCGATTGCAGTGGATACTGCTTATAACGAACGGTGTTTCAACTAAGTTGCAACTTCATTGCAACATACCATAAAGGCATCAGGCACCTATTTAAAAAAACTTTCCCAAAATAATTAAAATAAAAACGGCACCAACAAGAACACCTGCTTGAGAGCGGCATCAAACGACTGATAGAGACGTTTGTGGTGTTCGGTCAGCAGCGAAACCAGCTTGTCGTACTTCTTTTGCTGAAAAAAAAAACACGGCGATTCAACATTGAACAAACCGAAAATTTCGACAATTCCAACTTCATTTCAATGTTTGAAAATCCTCAACATTACCAATGCGTAGTGAGAACCGAACGCATTCGTTCTAATTTGTTGATTTATCACTATTACTCCGCCTAATTTCTCCCAACAACAGCCAGGTTGACGGCGGATTAACCAAGTTAACAGAATCAAGTTTCATATTATTGTGATGAGCTAGGAAGAAAAATACATTCACCACTGACGGACGAGCTAACCCCCTAAAGAGAGAAGAAATTCGTCAAAAAGGGTGGAATCGGCATCTCAGGTTTTTTACCTCCACCTTAAGGAACCATTCTTAACCTTTTGAAATGACCAAATAGGAGGGAAACCCACTTTTCAAACCCCTTCTCGTCCGCTAGTGCGTCCACCGCACCGCCACTAACCTTGGTGTACTGGATCATACTCGAGTAGCGACTGGTGGCCGCACCCGAATCCTTCAACTGCAGCGGCTGGTTGTAGTCAACGCCGGCTTCGAGCAGCATGCGGATGGCCTGCAGCATATCACAGGGATTCAAATTTTTTACCGCGCACTTTTGATTCAACACTAAATTAAGCGAAGGCTGAATTTTTCGAACATGGTTTATTGATACTGAGAACACTTTTTTGGCGCGCAATTCGAATTCAAAACTGAGTTTGGCGAACGTTGAAACTTTGAGAGAACCAAGCATGTTCATTCTTTGAGTTGAGGCCATCATTTAGATCTGCGGAAACCGAAAATTATGTTGTGGTGACATGATAAAATTCCGCAGATTTCACTCAATTGGCTATAAATTATCACTTGATGAGCAGCCAAGAGTGGAACCCAGGACCTAACGATTCCTAGTCCAACGCTCAACAAAGACGACCAGACGAGTCCAGACGACTCCCAACCTGTACGTTGCCGGCGTCGACAGCAATCTGCAGTGCACTGACCCCGGCCGCATCCACCTCGTTCAGCTTCGGCCGTAATAACATCAGCCGTTGTAGCTGAAAAACAACTAGGTTTTTCAAAAACTTTCGAAAATCTTTTTGAAAAAGTCGACAAACTGATTTTAAAATTTTTTTCAAACGAAATTTATACATCTTACGAGTGGTGCGCCTAATCAATCATCTTGGTCATCGAGTCTTCTTTACGGAACAAATTATATTTCTTGAAAAGGTCAAAGATAGAGGAATTCCATTTTACCCACCCCTTCAGTTCGGTAACCTTGCAGGTGGATCCTTCGTTGACGGCGTTATGTAGCGCGGTAAGGCCGGTGAACTTCGCTGTTACATCCACACTGAAGATAGGACACCATCAGAAACTTCACGATAGCAAATCTATATCATTGTCGCTAACAACAATCAGGAAACTACTTAAATAAAACAACAGCAACAAGAACATAGTAACTATAACATTAAAAACAACAACAACAGCTGAACTAAAGTAATTCCCGATGCACAGGTACTTGTACAAGTGTGGAGCAGAAACTAATTATAATCAAATCATGATCAATATCACGCGACAACAACTATAAAAACAACAACAATAAAAAACAATAAAAACAACAACACTAACTTGGGTACAATCGAGTCCTCGACTAGCATGCCAATGATGTTTTCCACAACGTGAGTGTTGGTACATTTCAAGCCGCAGGTCTGAAAATAAAATACATGTACAAGCTTCAATATAAAGGGCATAAAACAGTCAAAAAATTCATGCTTCATGTAGTAGTAGTGAAATTAGAAACAGGCGATAATCTGAGTGCAAAAGGCAGAACCAGCCAGTGAACGTGAAAAATCGCAAGTACATATTATGCACCTGATAAAACATGACTGACTGATTGATTGACCAACTGAACAACTTACTTTTGATTGATAGATTGATTTTTTGACTGACTGAATAATCGATTGATTGACTGATACTGACTGAATGGCTTACTGACTACTTGATTTTCATATGTGATTCGTAAACTCAAATGTGTTTTATGTAAGATCAAGTTATGTGAGTTAATATTCAAGTAAGTGACTCCGTGAACCAACATGTAAAAAGGCGTCAATAATGGCACGCTGGGCCGACTCCGGCTCCGGAGAGTAAGGCACGGAGAGCATCTGTTTCAGCATCTGCTGTCGCTCCTTCGGCTTGGAGCGAAAGTACTGCAGCATCTGACGGAGACGCTCCGCGTTCAGCTCCTGGATGGCGTTGATGATCTGAAAGTGAATGTTTTGAGAAGTTTTCAGATTCAGAAAAATTTCATATTGGATTAAGACTAGTTCGGGGACACGTTTGGGAAACACACGTTTGGATTTGACAAGTCAAATCCAAAGATTCAGCAACCCACTGAAATGAAATGTTAGAAACACTGGAGTCAAAACTCACTACTCCGTGTAACGTCCCGAAGAAGATTCTCAAAGTTTTATAAATCAAAATAGGTTTTGTTCGAACTTCTGAAGGTATATTTTTCTCCCACTCAAATAGATTTTTTTACAGAACGTTGCTGTTTCGCTGTAACAACCATTCAAAAAACTTTTTTTCCAAAGAATTTCTTCTGCCTACTCAGGCTGAAGTTTGTTTACATAAAAATACCTGATTGGCTGAAGGTTTGTGCTGCAGCGATGGCTTGAGATTGTGCTTCATCCGTTGCTTGACCCAATCACCCAAAGTACAGTCGGTCAGCACACGTTGAGGCAGCTGAAAAAGAATTAAATTAAACAATAACCTGATCTGATGACTGATTAACGTCATTTCATTAGCCGACTAATTATATTTTGGCACATTTTGATCGTTCCTGGATTTCTACTATCGGTTACTTCGTTCTCGTTGCCAGTAAACCAAAAAGATGGAGAGAGTTGTAAATAACTAGAGTGATTTACCAGGGTGCGAACTTGAACTTCATCCTTTACTGAAGGAATTTTTTTTACTTTGCCTTCGAGGTTCACACAAAAAGCTCTGAGCATCAAACAACTATAAGAAAGGTTAACATTGATTTTATTTATTTGCTCTACTAACTTGATGTACCATAAACAAAATACGAAAGCCCTCACGAAAGTTTGAAATCCCAACCTCTTTATAAGCGGCTAAGATTTCCGGCGGTATTTCTTCCTGCGGCTGAACGGGCGGGGGAGGCGGTGGGGCGGCTGATTTCTTCAGAATCGACGATTTGTTGGCCGATGGAGCTGAAAATAATATAGGATTTTCACTCGATTAGCAGACTGAATTTGATTACGCGCTAATTTCCGGGTAATTTTGTAGATTTTTGGCGAGTGAGCTCCTGGATTTTAAAGAATTGGCATGGCCTCCCATTGATCTCATTACATGTTTGTATTGAATGAAACAATGCACTAGCGGACGAGAAGGGGTGGGAAAAAAGGAATTCCCCCCGCTTTGGCGTTTTCAGAAAGTGGAATTTGTCGCCTAAGATGTAGGTAAAATGGCCTGAGAACTGGTAATGCCCCCTGTTTGCCGAAATTCCCCTCCTTTTAGTAAATTAGCTCGTCCACCAGTGGAACAATGTGTGCATGCAACATGCAACATGCAACAACATGTTCATACAGAAAAATTGGTGTAGTAAATGATCTGGGTGATTTGGTGTAAATGTAACATGATCTAAACCCGACCAGAATTTGAATTAGGCATGTCCTAATCACTTGTTAGACATTCGAATCGAGAAAATGTGCGATTGAATTGTCAAAATATCCAGCCCATCTCTCGTCAATACACCAATGCAAACCTTTATTCGCATCACTGAGCACCGGTTCTGCGGATGCAGTTGTTGTTTGATCAGCTGTTGTTGCTGTTGTTTTTACTGTTGTTGACTCCGTTGTTGTTGTTGACTCTGTTGTTGTTGTCGCAAGATCATCAGTTATGGGTGGTACATCGGTGGCAGACTCCGGCTCGGGCACGGCATTATCGGAGATGATTGAATCGGTTGAACAGGACGGTTGAGCCGTACCTGAAGATTGCATTGTTGTTGTTGTCGTAAATTTATAACAATCGCAACAACAACAACAACAACAATTAGGAAAACAACAACAATTATGATAAAATGACACCCGACACAATGAAATCGGTTAAACAGGACGGCTGAGCCGTACCTGAACAATGCGTTGTTGTTGTTGTCGTAAATTTATAAAAATCGCAACAACAACAAAAATAAAACAACAGTTAATAGCGTTATTGTAAACCAATGATAAAAACAAAACAAAATGACGCCCAACCTTGAACACCCAATGGTTCATTAAGTTCGTGTTTCAAGTCCATGGGACCACTCGACGCAGCAGCAACGGACGCCACGATATCGTCTATATTTGACTGTTCCGTGGCGGAAACGGGCGCCGGAACCTGCAAAATTATATACTATTATCAATGGAAATTCTCAAATTCCGCAAACGCTTTATGAGAAAAACAACGCAACGTTTCTGTTTGAATTTCGTTTTATGATTACGGAAGACATTGAAGAATACAAATCCCAATGGAAAACACAAAGATTATGCAGTATGTTATGAAAACAGTTGTCGGCGTAGATTATAGAATAGAGAAATTTTTGACGAACTTTCTTGCCACCTTCCAATCGTGCTATTTCATCGCAGACACTGCGCTCGGGTATGAGAGCCGGCTTCACATCTGTCGCATCCTCGCTGGCCGGCATACAACCATCCAAAAGTGCCTATAATAAATAATAATAATGTAATATAGTAAGATTGATGAATAAATAAAAAGAATAAAAAAACGTTTTATAGATTCGAACGGGCTACGGGGCGTGGTTAAGAAGGTTAAACAATCAAGGGGAGCGGAACTCCTACACACAGCCGGAATAAAGAAAGTTTCAAGATCAAAATCATTCTACCTGCAACTCAGGGAACAAATTGAATTTTTTCATATCGCCGACAGTAACAGAATCAATCAGCTTGGGATTCTTCATTAAGAAATATGTGATCTTAGAAATCGAAATTCGATTATAAATTTGTTATAAAAAACGCAAACCTGAGCAGCAGCCCGTTGCTGTTGCGCACGAGTGGTTTGAGCGGCTGAAAATAACAGGGCTATTAAGTAACAGAACTAATGTTTTCAAATCAGTAACTGAATAAGTAGATGATTCAGTGACTGAATGAGTAGCTAATTCAGTTACTGAAAGAGAAGCTGATTAATGTGACTGAATGAGAAGCTGAATGAATCAGTAACTGAATGAGTAGCTGAATCAGTGACTGAATGAATAGCTGAATCAGTGATTGAATGATTAGCTGATTCAGTGACTGAATGAGTAGCTGAATCAGTGACTCAATGAGTAGCTGAATCATTGACTGAGTGAGTAGCTGAATGAGTAGCTGAATCAGACTGAATGAATAGCTGAATCAGTGATTGAATGATTAGCTGATTCATTGACTGAATGAGTAGCTGAATCAGTGACTGAATGAATAGCTGAATCAGTGACTGAATGAGTAGCTGATTCAGTGACTGAATGAGTAGCTGAATCAGTGACTGAATGAGTAGCTGATTCAGTGACTGAATGAGTAGCTGATTCAGTGACTGAATGAGTAGCTGATTCAGTGACTGAATCAGTGACTGACCAGTTCTGCCACGTCGGGCGGCTCGTGTTCGACGGGCAGGTGCCGATTCTTCCGCCAAACTCGATGCCTCGGCAGCGTCATCTTCGTTGTCTGATTTTTTTTAAAATAAATAATAACCTCTATTTTATATTTTTGAATTTTTTTTATTTGATCATAACTAAAGTTTCCACCAAACTTGAACTACCAAGGTGGTAATAGTAAAATTAACAGTTGTTTCCCACAGAATAGCAAACATCAAAGTGGCGACTACAATGGTCAGAAAAGGCAGCAGCTCGAGCCACCATGGGCAAGCCACCACCTCGAGCAAGTGGAAGTGACCGCAGAGGCTATTCAATGAATCATGATATACTAACCTTCGCCCTCCTCATCACTGAGCACGCGCGGCTGCGGTTGTTTTTGCTTGCGAGCACGCGATCGAGTTTGCCGTCCGCCGCCGCGTGCTCCACCACGTTGAGGAGGAGGAGCAGTTGATACTGGCGGAGCGTCCTCCGCAGACTCATCCGCCTGCTGTTGCGCCTTGCTCGTCTGAGCACGCGCAGCTAAAAATATATAAACTTATGTTTATAGCTTTACAAAGATATCGCATGTAAGATCCATACACAATGATTGATTGATTGACACTGAAAAACAAGAAAAAAATCTTTGAAATTTATGGCATTGCTAAGCTGAGACAAGACAATACATTAGCATACACAATCAGGGATGGAGCGGGGATGGATGGACTAAGGACGGTCCCGTCTCTCTAATCACAAGGATAAATATTTTTCAGCCAGCCATCAAATATTTATCAAAAAAATCACTGGTTTTGGTACTGAACGGAATAAATAAATGAAGTAAAAACATTGCTTGCAGTTTTCTGCTCAATAGTCAACTCGAACCTGCACGCGTTTTCTTTTCCGGCGCAGTCACTGCTTCCTTGCGCGTTTGCCGCTGCAGTCGAGCCGACGCGCGTTTGGCCGCCGTGCGTTTCGTGTGGACCACCTGCGAAAAATTAAGATTTCTTTCGGGACAGGAACCCGACAGGCGAAAACAGCGTTTTTTTTAGAAATTAAACAAAATTGATCTATGGAAACCTTGGGGAAGCGAGGATAATGACCTGATGATTTGAACATTCGTCATACACTCTCGCCTGCTCTTGTTTAGTAAACTTAATCAAAACTACGGTCTATAGACTACAACTAACCCGAGACTCGAACCATTGGCCTCTACAGTACCCATCGATTGTCTTAACCACTAAGCTACAGTAATGAAATAAGCCTTAGGGCGGCCCCAATAATGGTATTGTAGTACAGTAACCCTTACTCTACAATAACAGGACATAATCATCAACCTGTTCGAGTGTTTCCAGGGTCCTGCCGGTTGACTCAAATTGGATATCATGCCAGAAGGGGTCTTTCAGACGCGCTCGCCTATCAGGATTTTCATGTTGTTGTTGCTGCTGTTGTTGTTGCTGATGTTGTTGTTGTTGCAGTTGTTCGAGTTCGTCCTGTGGTTGTTGCTGTTGTTGTTCGTGATCCGAGCCCACATCGCTGTCATTGTCGAACTCATCATCGCTTTCTGAAGTTAGTAAAAAATGCTAGTTTTATATTTCAGTTCAAGACTCTTTATTTTCGAAATTTAACGAAATAGGAAATAAAATGTCAAATGGACGGATGAACAGAGTGAAATTTTGGATGAAATTTGCACCATTTCTTCAGTGAACGGAATATTTCTTCCTTTTGTGTAAACAAGCCTACGGTGCTCCCAGTCTTCCGCTTGTTATATGACGTTATATGATTGTTACGATCGTAACCGTTAATACTGTAACGGTTATGCTGTTACGCGTAACAAGTGTAACGAAGTCTGGGCGGGAGGGCAGTGTAAATACAAACCAATAAAATGAAGTCATGGATATTAGGGATCACTGGCGGACGAGTAAACCTTCAAAAGAGAGAGGAATTCATTTTTAGAGGCGGGAATTTGCAAAAAGAAACATTTATACCTTTGAAGAATAAAATTTACTTTTTGGAACCACCAAAGAGGGGCGATTCCCACTTTTCCCTCCTCTCCTCGTCCGCTAGTGTGAGAGATAAAAAATAAGAAAAAACCAACTCGATTCTTCGAGCTCAGCCTCCGCCGTTGTTGCCTCTGCTCCCGGCACCAAATCCCTCCCGATAGTTTCGTAATAAATTTGAATCAGCTGATCACAGCCTGAGAGCAAACGAAGTAAGAAAATAATTGATTTTACTTGAAGTAAATGAATCAGTAAGCTTTTAATCAGTCAACTGGTAGATAAGCATCTGAAAAATTGAACAAAAAATTCGAAAGTCAAATCAAGAGTTCAATCAATCAGTGAATCAATAAATCCATTAGACGGTTTGAGAGTCAATCAATCCACCAAGTTCTGAGTCAATCAATCCACAAAGTTGTGAGCCAATAAATCCACCGAGTTGTGAGTCAATCAACAAAAACAATTTGTGAGTCAATCAATCAAACAAGTTGTGAGTCTATAAATTCACTAAGTTGAGATAATAAATTCACCGAGTTGTGAGTCAATCAATTCAACAAGTTGCGAATCAATCAACTCACCGAGTTGTGAGTCAATCAATCCACCAAGCTGTCAATCAATCCACCAAGTTCTGAGTCAATCAGTTAACCAATTTGTGAGTCAATCAATTCACCATGTTGTAAGTCAATCGATCTCACCAAGTTTTGAGTCAAACAAAAAAACAAGTTTTGAGTCAATCAATCCACCAAGTTGTGAGTCAATCAATCCAACAAGTTGTGAGTAAGTCAATCTACCAAGTTTTGAGACAATCAGTCCACCAACTTGTGAGTCAACCAGGGGTGGGCCGGGTTTTTTTGGCACTTTGCAGGGGGTGGGGGGGGGGGGGTAGCCGACAGAAAATCCCATTTTACCCGACCTGTCCGAAAAGTGGGGGGGGGGGGGTAAGGTCGGGTAGGGGGGGGTACAAAAAAAATTTTTTCGCATAAAACGCTTGTTTTTTGCTTGTTTTTGCTAAAAAATCTTCTATTATATGGTATAAACATCACATATACCGGTTTTTTCAGGTTTTAACCAAGAAAATTAACCCAGAAAACGTGATTCTTCGAAAAAAAATTCTTACAGCCAGAAAATTTTGAAAAATGAGCCTCAAAATCGAGGTTTTGAGGCCGATTTTCTCAAAAATTTCGAGTAGGGGGGGAGGGGGTAGGCGACCTAAATTTTTGCCTAGGGGGGAGGGGTAGGCTACCCGCCGACCCTGAAAAGTGGGGGGGGGTAAACCCCCCCCTACCCCCCCCCCCCCCCCTGCGGCCCACCTCTGGAGTCAACCAATTCATCATGTTGTGAGTCAATCAATCCACCAAGTTGTGAGACAATCAGTCCACCAATTTGTGAGTCAATCAATTAATCATGTTGTGAGTCAATCAATCCACCAAGTTGTGAGACAATCAGTCCACCAATTTGTGAGTCAATCAATTCATCATGTTGTGTGTGAGTCAATCAATCCATCAAGTTGTGAGTGAATCAATCTACCAAAATGAGAATCAATCAATCAACCAAGTTGTGTGTCAAACAATTCATCAAGTTGTGAGAGTCAACCCACCAATTTGTGAGTCAATCAATTCATAATGTTGTGAGTCAATCAATCCACCAAGTTGTGAGTCATTCAATCTACCCAGTTTCGAGTCAATCAATCAACTCAGTTGTGAGTCAATCAATCCACCAAGTTGTGAGTCAATCAATCTACGAAGTTTTGAGTCAATCAAACCACCAAGTTGTGAGTCAATCGATCTCCCAAGTTGTGAGTCGATCAATAAACTTAGTTGTGAGTCAATCAATCCACCAATTGCGAAGATCCTATGGCAATCATAATCAATCAATCAATCAAGTTTCAGATCGTCAAGTCAACCTTCGCCGAGATTCTCCGCCGGCTCCCAAGTGTCCTCCGACTCGGGACAGCCGCGCCATCGAATCTTATACTCGGCATGAAAGGCCGTTTGGCGAATTTCGACAATCTTCTCAACCTGTGTGTGAATTTTATTTTATCGAATCGGATTACAATTTTCGAAGAGAAAGTGAGTCATAGAGCTAGTGAGTAACTTAGTGCAAAATGAGTAAGTGAGTGAGTCAGTGAGAGAGTGAGTTAATGAATGAGTGAGTGTATGAGTGAGTGAATGAGCGACTGAATGTATAAGTGACTTAACGATTGAGTGAGTGACCAACGGAGTAAATGACTAATGAGTGAGTGAGCAAAAAAAATGGATGAGTGAGTGAATGAGTTAGTGATGACTGAGTGAAAGGAAGGAATACGTGATTGATTAAAATAAATAGGGTTGGTGTTAATGAGTGAAGAGTAAAATGAGCGAGTGAGTTAGTTAGTGAACGAGGAAGTGAGTGATCAACGGAGTGAATAAGTGAGCGTGTGATTGAGAAAATAAGCGGATTAGGGAGTGAGTGAGTGAGTGAGTGGGCTAATGATCAAGTAAGTGAGAGTGTGCGTGAGAGAAATGTTTTACGACAATAGTGAATAATTTTGAACAACTGTTGTATTGCACGGTTTAACGACAACCACCGCCAACTGGCAACACCAATCACGACAATTAATTTTTCCACGCAGCCAACAGAAATCGTTGATCAATGACCTGAGAATTTTATCAGAGACTTTTAGCACATCAACTTTCTAGCCAACATTTTCAATGCCTAAAATAACTAACATCCGCGTATTCGGGCTCCGCCTCCGCGTCATCCGCCATTCTAATAAAACAGTCAGCTGTTGAGGAACGAAGATGACGGCTGAAAAGCAGAAAAACGGGGAAAAATTTACCTAAAAAGGCGGAGAAAGATCCGTGAACAATAATGCAAGTAAGCATATATCATCTCGGCGGATAATCTCGATAATAAACGCCGCCTTGAATTTTTTGTTTTCTCAAATTTGAAATTAGTTCACAAAGATAGCTAAACGAGAAGGCAAATTTAGCCTCAGTTTTTGGCGGTCGATATGTTTTTTCATTTTGGATTTTGGATTTGGAAAATGACAATGAAAATATCTATATATAAATTTGACAACGAAAATTTTTGGGTCGTGTATGTATGTATGTATGCTTGTCCAAAGGTTTCAGTTCTGCATGAACAGGCAAAATGCTTGGTAAAACTTGAGTCGCGGATGATCAACCGGAAAACTCATAATTGAAGTTCCATCCTGCATGAAAGTTGTTCCCTAAATTCGATTATTTACCTTGAATTTTTTTAAAAGTTTATAGAATGGCTGAATAATTTAATTTTGGAAGTTTCCCAATGGTCATCTGCTACCAAAAATTTCTTGAGAAACTCACAAGACGGCTCTGAACGCGCCCTAACACTACTGTCAACTGTGGAACTGATTTTGACAGCAGCGGTATGAGCTTTATAAGGTAAGAAATTCCTCTTTTAAGCAACGGTTACGTAGCGTAGTCGTTCAACGCGCCGAGTTAGTTGAAAAGTTCGATTCTTTATTCTCTTCATTTTTATGGTTGTCGTTTAAAGTTTTCCACATTTTGATGGATAATGATGCTGCTATAATTTTTGATGATTGAATCCTTCAATCTAATGTTTGTTCGAATATTTATCTTCCATTTGTTTCAATTGAGAAGTTTGTGTGGCTGTGCATGGAAGGAGAAATTCCCTTATTGTTCAACTGAAGTACTGTAATTTTTAGTATACAAAATGTTTCATTTTCGATGAACTAAATTAGCAATTCAATGAATGGCGTTTGTTTTCTTTGCAATAATGGGACATTCTTCTCGGTAACATTATCAAAGAGAATTATCTTCGGATCACGTTGCGTTGGTTTCATTGATCTTTATCATTAGCGGACGAGAAGGGGTGGGAAAAGTGGAATTCCCTCTCTTTGCCGTTTTCAAGAAGCCGAATTTGTTTCCTAAGGTGTAGGTAAAATGACCTGAAAACTGCCAATTCCCCCCTCTTTGACAAAATTCCCCTACCTTTGAAGGTTTAGCTCATCCGTCAGTGATCTTTATTATTGTATTAATCGACGTCTCGGTCACGGAACTTGAAACATTTCAAACGGGTTGGTAGAATTTTTTTTTTCGAAACAGCAAAAAATTAAACGAGATGATTGAATTTTTATTAAGGTTTTTTCTGGTGTGTTAAAAGTTAACTGATATGTTAACACGGGAAGAGAATTTTTATTATCTGAGTAACTTTGACGTCTTGAAACTGTAGTTAGTTTATACTTGCCATAATCAGTTCAACTACATAATTTAAACCTATCTATTCAAACAGCGAGCAGTGTTATTGAAAATGAAACGATAATTTATCTCAATGTTAATCGAAAAAATTTGGGTTAACGATTCAAATAAACTAATTATACTGAATGCACTTTGTGCTATTTCAGGAAATCTACTGTACCACTGAACGTACATAATAAACCGTCTGAGCTATTATATAATTGCTAACTGAAAACATCAATCAAAAGTCATCTCAAGCCTTTCATAACAGATGAAATATTTTTGCCTTTGCCACGAGTACAACGGGCTCTAGAAAAAGATGTTTTTTTTATTATTTTCTGCTCAATCGCCGAAACGAATCCAAATAAATACTGAGGAAGCAAGAAAGACATATTTGAACTAATTAATCTTTGGACAGGGTCGGGTTTGTTTAGTTTATCTTCACTTTTAATCATAGGATCCGGTCACGGTTAAAAATTATCTTCGGACGTTTCAACGGAGTTTTTCGGAATGGAAGAGCAATAATGGAACGTGATGGTTGAATCAATGATCATGATTTTTGTTAGAATATTTATCTTTGTGTTAACTGAGATGTTTCACGGGATGAGTGAGAGAATAAAACTATTCGATTGAAACAAATCTGAAAGTATGGGCACAGATACCATTTTGAGTACTTGGATTGAGTAACGAAGAGTAAGTGATTCAAAGTTTGATTTCCCTTAACTGAATGGTTTCTGTAGACCTTTTTCACCGTTACCGGCAACGAGTATACAAAACATTTTATGTTCGATTAATTAAATTAACAATTCCATGGATGACGTTTGTTTCCTTTGCAATAAAGGGTCATACTTCTCGGTAGCAGTATCAGAGAGAATTATCTTTGGATCACGTTGGGTTGGTTCAATTGACCTTTATTATTGTATTGATCGACGGCTCGGTCACGGAACTAACGTATCTCGAGACATTTCAAACGGGTGGTTAGAGTTTTTATAAAACAGCAAATAATTAAACGAGATGATTGAATTTTTATTAGGATTTTTTCTGGTGTGCTGAAAGTTAACTGATATGTTAACACGGGATGAGAATGTTCAATATCTGGGTAACTTTGACGTCTTGAAACTGTAGTTAGTTTATAACTTGCCGTCATTAGTTCAACTACATAATTTACATGTATCTACTCCAACAACGAGTAGTGTTATTGAAACTAAAACGATAGTTTATCAAAATGTTCATCGAAAAAATTTGGGTTAACGATTCAAATAAACTACATAATTATACTGAATGCACTTTGTGTACTTCAGGATAGCTACTGTACTGATGAACGTACATGATAAACCGTCTGAGCTGTTACATAATTGCTAACTGAAAACATGAATCAAAAGTCGTGTCAAGCCGTTTCATCACAGATGAAATATTTCTACCTTTGCCACGAGTACAACGGGCTCTAAGAAAAAGATGTTTTTTTTCATTATTTTCAGCTCAATCGCCGAAACGAATCCAAAAAATACTGGGGTAGCAAAAAAGACATATTTGAACCAATTAATCTTTGGATAGGGTTGTGTTGGTTCAGTTTATCTTCACTTTTAGTCATCGGATCTGGTCACAGTAAAAAATTAGGACTTCGAATGTTTTAACGGGACGAATAGAGTTTTTTGGAATGGATGAGCAATATTGGAACGTGATGGTTGTGTCATTGATCACGATTTTTGTTTGAATATTTATCTCAATTTTATGAGATGTTTCACGGGATGAGTAAAAAAATATAACTATTCAATTCCTTTGCCTCTTCCATTCAGTTACATAACTGACATGTACCTATTCAAACACAGGATGGTGTTGCTGAACAGTACGGAAGAATCTATCTTAATTTTCAACTAAAGTAGTTTCCAATATAGGATGAAATAAAAAAATTACGGTTCGGGTAAATGCCACAGAATGCAATTTTTGTCTAAACAGGAAAAAAATAATAAATCAACGGGTTTAGTATATGCATCTCATGATTTCCCGTGAAGCTTCGGTTCCTATAAAACTCGATCATACGTTGCTGGCAACGGGTAATCAACTAGTTGTTGATAATTTTAGTCGAATAGAATATTCGACGGTCCAAAGTTCAGTGAGGTATCTCAGTTTTTCATAACTTCTTTCATTCATTCATTCATTCCTTCATATATTATTTCTTTCACTCAATCATTCATTCATTCATCATTCATTCATCTATTTATTTATTCGTTCACTCTGTCAGTCAGTCCGTCAGTGAGTTAATCAGTCAGTCAGTCAGTAAGTCAGTCAGTAAGTCAGTCAGTTAGTCAGTCAGTCAGACAGACTAACTGAAAATTTTGATAAATTCCAATGAAAAAACGTGTGTTCGAATTTAGTCATTCGACTTTTTTACTGAAAAAAAAACATACCAGTAATCATGTTGGTCTGTACGATGAGAAAAATGCAGTCAGTCAGTCAGTCAGTCAGTCAGTCAGTCAGTCAGTCAGTCAGTCAGTGCATTATGTAAGTCAGTCAGCCATTCAGTCCTTCATTCATTACGTAAGTCTATCGCTGTCAGTCCTTTCGTTAGTCAGACAGTCGGTATAGATAATCTGTGAGGCATTCAGGCAGTGAATCAGTCGGTAAGTCAGTCAGTCATCCAGTCAATTAGTCAGTCATTCCTCTGAACATACTCACTCTCTCACTCACTCACTCACTCACTTACTCCCTCACTCACTCACTCACTTACTCACTCACTCACTCACTCACTCACTCACTCACTCACTCACTCACTCACTCACTCACTCACTCACTCACTCACTCACTCACTCACTCACTCACTCACTCACTCACTCACTCACTCACTCACTCACTCACTCACTCACTCACTCACTCACTCATCCACTCACTCACTCACTCACTCACTCACTCACTCACTCACTCACTCACTCACTCACTCACTCACTCACTCACTCACTCACTGCACTCACTCACTGCACCAAACAGTGTCAAACCGATACAAACATTTTCGACTTACCGAATTTGTTATTAAAATTTGCTGAAAACTTGCTTTCAAATTTTGCTTCTTCATGATAACTCTTGTCATGTGAAAAATCTATTCAATGAACTTCTAAATTTACGTTTCGATACTTTTGATAATGTAGTAATGAAAAAGGCCAATTTATATTCCGATTGCTCAGAAATCTTTTATGATTTTTATTCATGAATGCCTTAAAAGTTGCGCATAAGATGTACCAGAATAAAACTGAAAAATAAAACAACAAAATCTTTTTTTCGCTGTGTTGATCGAAATATCACAAATAACAGAGTTTTAAAGCAAAGTTTCACTTGATTCAAATTGGACGGTTTCAAAATACAACCAAGTTTGAGAGGTAATAATGTACATCATTCTTAATTAATAAGGATAATAACAATGAAATCAGCGCATGCTACGATGCTCTACGGACGAGAAATGAAAAATGAGAAAAAATGGAACTCTTTGGCAGTTTCAAAAAGTAGAGATGGTTCTTTAAGGAAAGGTAAAACGGCCTAAGTTCTGCCAATTCCCTCTTTTTGGAGAGATTCCCCGCCTTTTAGAAGTTTGGCTCGTCCGTCCGCCAGTGCTGTGTACGATGAGTAAGTCATAGGATGCTTTCAGAGTTTAAATGAAAGCTAAAAAGAAAAAAATGAAAGGAGACAGGGCAGGGCAACTAGTAAAAATTTTACCTAAAATATTCAATTCTCGGGAAAAAAAATTCTTTTCTGTATTCTTTCCTACACTTTCTTTGTTTGACTCTGAAAGCACGCACCTTAACGAAAAATAAAGAAAAACAACTGAAATAAGCATATTATAACTGATTCATAATTTTAATAAAACATTAACTATAATAATATATAATTTTTCATACCTGTATGTCAAATCACAATTAGTCGGTTCAAAATTGTGAGACTTGTTCGGAATGCATGTACATACTGTTTGTAAAAAATTGCCTTACAGCCTTGTCATTAAGTTATAGCAATTACTTTGAAAAGTGAGAGCGTAAAAATATTACCCGCGGAAAAATATTCGAATTTTCTTTGTCAAAATCCTATTTAAATGACAGTGCTATAGTAAATATAATGGTGAATTTGTACAAGGATTTTTAAAGCATATAACCAACTTATTTTTCTGTTGTGATCATCATAAAAAACGTTTAATGATGAATTAATAAACAAAAGCTAAATCAATTTTATAACCGATAAAATTTCATCAACTATCAAACTACACGAAATAATTTGGGTGGTTGGCTTGTACGAGGAACGATAGAACCGCCCGAACGATAGATGTGATGACATGTCTTTGACAGATATTATAACTCAATTTGAGTTTTAAATGTGTTTCATCATACATAATAAACACAAAAAAACTAAGAAAACCGCCATTTAGATTTTCTAACTAAAAAGTAAAAAAAACATTTTCCATGATCACCTTAAACAAAACACCGCACCAAATTTCTTTGAAATAAAAATTAAATTTTTTTGAATTATTACTGAAACACAAAAAACAAAAATTTCCAAAAAAAAATTTTTTCAAGAAAATTGCACGCCAATTTTCATACCGCTTTCTCCACATTCGTCTCCACGTGCTGTTCGGCACTGATCAACGAGCTCTCCAACGTCAGCTGTCTCATCGCTACCGTACTCTGAGCACTCTGACAGTTCTGATTCTTAATAATCAGATGTCCGCGTTCGCCTCGCTGGCCATGGTGTGGCTCGCGGTGTGACGGACTGCCACGTGACAAATTGGTGTTGCTTTGCAGGTGATTAATAGCCCTGGAGCTCGTGTTTCTGATTGTGGGCCGCGAGGCCAGCCAGAAGGAGAGTAGAGGGTTCCAGATTACGGTAGTCATGGCAATGGCATGGGTGATTAGCGAGGTTAAGAAGGGCTGGCGACTGTTGTACCACGTTGGGACGTCTGTGAGTGATGTGAGTGAGTGAGTGAGTGAGTGAGTGAGTGAGTGAGTGAGTGAGTGAGTGAGTGAGTGAGTGAGTGAGTGAGTCAGTGAATGAGTGAGTGAGTGAGTGAGTGAGTGAGAATAGTAGACCAACCCCAGTCCTGTAGCACATTGTTCATCGACTGAGGCAGCCAAGATACGGCAAAAGATATGATCATCCCGATGAGAATGACGTTACTCCGATGTTTCTTCTTGACTTGGGCATGACGTTGTTCAGGTGTCATACACCCGCCGAATCTCCCGCCTGAAGATACGGTATTTTTGAACCACTAGCTGACGAGAAGGGAAGCGAACAAAGTCGATGTGAAAATTTTAATAAGTTCCGACAAAAAAACATTTGTTCGAATTTAGCCATTTGACTTTTTTTACTGAAAAAAAAAAAACATACCAGTAATCTTGTTAGTCTGTACGATGAGGAAAATGCCCAGATAGCAGATGGTGATGACGACCAGTGGAATGCCGAACGTTAAGACGAAGAGTACCCATGCCCGACAAAACGCTGAAAGGGACTCACTCACTCACTCACTCACTCGCTCACTCACTCAATCACTCACTCACTCACTCACTCACTCACTCACTCACTCACTCACTCACTCACTCACCCCCACCCACCACCCACTCACTCACTCACTCACTCACTCACTCACTCACTCACTCACTCACTCACTCACTCACTCACTCACTCACTCACTCACTCACTCACTCACTCACTCACTCACCTCACTCACTCACTCCCTCACTCACTCACGTCACTCACTCACTCACTCACTCACTCACTCACTCACTCACTCACTCACTCACTCACTCACTCACTCACTCACTCACTCACTCAACTCACTCACTCACTCACTCACTCACTCACTCACTCACTCACTCACTCACTCACTCACTCACTCACTCACTCACTCACTCGCTTACTCACTGACACACTCACTCACTGACTCACTCACTCACTCACTCACTCACTCACTCACTCACTCACTCACTCACTCACTCACTCATTCACTCACTCACTCACTCACTCACTCCACTCACTCACTCACTCACTCACTCACTCACTCACTCACTCACTCACTCACTCACTCACTCACTCACTCCACTCACTCACTCACTCACTCACTCACTCACTCACTCACTCACTCACTCACTCACTCACTCACTCACTCTCTCACTCACTCACTCACTCACGTCACGCACCCCACTCAAGTCTCACTCACTGAAATGACCTGCTCAACATGTATCTTTGTCCAACACTTGGTCGCAACCACTAGCGGACGAGCCAAACCTCTAAAGGGAGGGAAATCTGTCCAAAGAAGGGGAATGGAGAGAAATTAAGCCCTTTACCTACAAATTACAGAAAAAATCGACTTTTTTGAAACTGCCAAAGACAAGGGGAGTTCCCTTACCCTGTTCCTATTCTTCCGCTAATGGTCGCCACCATCGCCCACCTCTCCCACAGTAATTACATTATCAAAAAGCAGTGTCTTTCCGCCATATGGACCCGCAGAGGCCCATACTCCAGTGGGCATATGTGCCATGTACGTTACATACAAATTAGATTCAGTCGATGGTACGCCAAAACTGCCGAAACAGACAAACAAATATAATAGGGTATGTACAGGGGTGGCCTATTTTAAAATGAACGTTTGTGATTGCCCTAAAAACCCGCAATTTTTATTTGATTTTCAAAATTTTTTGCGTCAAGTTGTAGATAAATCTTGGTTATTTTTGTTTACTTTTTTTACTTTAAAAAAATCAAGAAGCGGTATTAATGGGGCGATTTCCTAAAACACCCCTGTTTTTTGGCTTTTTAATATCAGTTAGTTAATATCAATGTGCATTGCAAGTAAATAGCGGTTTTTAGGGCAATTACAAACGTTCGTTTTTTATGGGACAACCCTGTATAATTAATACGTAGGCTGATCTGGAAATCGAATTCGAAATCCTAGTTGTTTATCAGGAAATGATGTGGCAAAAAACTTTCAAATGCCTGACGGGAAAAATATTGCGACAAAAAACTTGGCGCGCATTCAAATCACGTCTCCTTAACAGATACGAGAGCTGTGTATGTATGCTAATTTCTTTGCGCCAATCACCAGCAATCCAAAACTATGCCATACAAGCACATGCAGAAGTTATAGTCCGATTACCATTATCTGCAGAGTGGAATTGCTGTAATCAGAATTCTGTGAGCCGTTGACCATGAAAAAAATTCAAACAGTATATATGGAAAAAATTTTAAAAAAAAAGTGGATACTTTTTTGGGAATTTTTGTTGGAGAAGAAAGCGTGGGGAGATAATTCTGTAGATTGGGACTCACAAACGAAACAACAATGTTAAATGTACACAGATGTGTTATTTGTCACTCGGGCAAGATTGATTGGCCCTCAATCACTGGCGGACGAGCTGATCTTCCAAAGGGAGGGGAATTTCGTTGAAAAAGGGGGAATTGGCAGTTTACCGCCCATTTTAACTATGTACTTTTTAGGGAATAAATTTTACTTTTTCTTAACGCCGAAGAGGGGGGAACTCAATTTTTCCTCACCCATTCTTCTCCGCTAGTGCCATAGGAAACGAGCGTTGTGCCAGTGAAAGTATAAATTGAATGGCAAAGATTGCCATAATTGCGTTGGTAAAAACTTCATTGCTTCATTCAGTTACCATTAAGAATGAACCAGGACAACAACAACAATAACAACAACAACAACAACAACAACAACAACAACAACAACAACAACAACAACAACAACAACAACAACAACAACAACAACAACAACAACAACAACAACAACAACAAACAACAACAACAACAACAACAACAACAACAACAACAACACAATAACAACATCAACAACAACAACAACAACAACAACAACAACAACAACAACAACAACATAGAAGACAATGAGCGTTGGCACAGCGTGGGATAACGAGGGAAGTGGTCGTGCCACGTTTGAGTGGGTTTGTGTTTATAAACAGTACATGGCAAATTTAGTTGATTGGGCTACAAAATTTGAAACTTTTGTAAAACTTTTCCAAGCGTGGTATTGAGATGAGATCGTTGAAAATGAATACACCTATTTTTGTTTGCCCGAAAACAGATATGGAACGAGGAAAAAATGCAATGGGAAACGCCGCATTGTTATACATACAAAAAAAACATAGAGAACATGAAATTTCAAGGCGTCCCTTTTTCAATGACCACCACTGTATTGTATGTATACTGCTGGTAATCGGTTATACAAGTGCTGTAAAACTATCGTGATGTCTGATTTTTTATGAAAAGGAAAAGTTCAACAAAAAAGTACAGCTTTGAAATCTTCAAAAAAAAATTAACAAATCTCGAAAAAAAAAATCTAAAAAAATTCATATACTGCTCGTGGTTCATTCACGATGTAAGACTTTCGATCATTGTTGAAAATGAAAAACCTTACTGGGGAAATTGGCTGCGCTCATCTCTTCGAGGTAATAGTCGTGTAGTTAAAAAAACTACTTAAACTTATTATTACTGCTTATATATCTCGGATAAGGGTCATTCCAGCCAGGCCAGGCCGTTCGTACACGCTGTTGACTAAACCGTTTGGTGGAAAATTCCTTCACGTTTCATATTGTTGAGTTAAACCAACCCAAGATTCCTTTTGTAAGGGCAGCGAAGCTATTTCGTCATTTTTCAAACACCAACGACAACCACCTATTTCATTTTTCGAAAAGTTTTAAAATTACGTTTATGTTTCAAAGGGGTCAATGGGTAATAAATACGATTCTCAAACTGCATCCTATTGGGCGTCAGCTCGAGCTGGGGAAGGTGAGCACTCAGTCGCTTCGCTCCTTCGCCCCTACCCCTTATATTAATAAAATAATTTATTTTACCATTTGTTAGCCATCCTTTGCTGAAATTTGTTCATTATACGATATTAAACTAGGTAAGTAACACTTGTCTAAAAACTCTGAAAATTAGGAAATCTGCTGGTGGTTGAAAAAAATGAACTATTATATTTGACAATAATAGAAAAGAAACTAAGTTTGTTGAAAAACATGCATAAAAATATCGGATTTACGGGGTTATTTCACTGAAGATTGAAGCACTTCCAGAATTGAAATATTTGCATCATTTTTGAACGATTTTCAGATTTTAAAATCTCGTATGCAACTGACACTGAAGGAAAATCCTACGCATCCCACGCAAACGCATCCGATTCAGATTTTTTGCATAATCAATCATGAGCAGTATAAATAGCAAAAGGTTTACAAAATCCATTTGAATTGTTTGTGTAACCATTTGACTGCAGTATACGTCGGTTAAAGTTATGAATACGTTAGTCACATTCAAGTTACCCGCAATGTCCGTGTGTTGTCCAAATGAGAAAAAAATCTCAAAAAATTTACTCATTTTTTTTGGAGTAACAAGAATCCATTGCAAGGGATTATATGAAACTGCTCCAACTCGATTTGAGGAACTTTGTAAGTTTCTCAATTTTGAAGGTGTTTCCTCAACGTAACTCGTTTGTTTAAGTTCACCACAATCAGATACCAAAACATTTTTTACTGCCACTGTTTCATTTAGGGCATTTATCAGACTTTTTCATACAAGGCATAGCCTACGCATTAGACTAGACAGGCGACAATTGAGAACGATATAAGTTTGGTAATCTTCTCAAAACAGGAAGAGATATTCCATAAAAAGTAAAAATAATCTCGCTGAGTAACTCATGTGGACAAAATTAATGCGTGGTTAATAAAACTGCTCGAAACGCAATCAAGTGAAACGAAATCTCAGGATAGTGGTTAACACGCTATTATCGGTCTTAGTGTTCCTGTCAATCGGCAAGTCAATCATCAAAATGTAAAATGAATCTACGTTAAAAAACGTCTCCAATCAACTAGTCAGTCAGTGAGTTAGTCAATCAATCAGTCAGTCAGTCAGTCAGTGAGTCAGTCAATCAGTCAGTCAGTCAGTCAGTGAGTTAGTCAATCAATCAGTCAATCAGGTCAGTCAGTCAATCAATCAGTCAGTCAGTCAGTCAGTCAGGTCAGTCTGTCAGTCAGCCAGTCTGTCAGTCAGTCAGTCAATTTAAGCAATTTTCGAGCTGCAAGAGCGTAATTACGTTCATTCATCTTCAGACAATCTTATTTAAGTGAGCCTTAGTGCGTCAATCCAGAAGTACAGAAACAGTATGGTTTGAGATTTTTTGTGTTATAAAGTGACAACATTACAGAACGGGACTGATTAGTATGGAGGAATCTGCGTGACACAAGCGTGATTTCAAATTTTTTTTTATTATCTTCCACAAAGTCTATTGATTTAACCTCGCTAAAGTCCTAAGAAATTTTAACCTCAACGCAACCAAATCAGTTTTTTTGTGTTTTTTTTCTTAGAGAATTTTTAGCCGTTTTTAATTTTTCTAACAATATAAAACTATTCAGTGAATGATAGCCCACAAATTAGAGTGAATGGCAAACATTAGAATTTAGCTTCTTAATGATTGGTGTATGTTCTTTGAAAGTATTTCAATGACGTCAAGGAATGAATTATATGGCGTATTAATGAGGGTTCATCATGAATGGAACGCATTCATACTGGCTGATATAAAGTTATAATGCATGCTTGTGTGCCTTTGCGAGTTAGCCAGTCTGTCAGTCAGTTAGTCAGTCTGTCAGTCAGTCAGTCAGACAGTCAGTCAGTCAGTCAGTCAGGTCAGTCAGTCAGTCAGTCAGTCAGTCAGTCAGTCAGTCAGTCAGTCAGTCAGTATGAAACGTAAACGGGTAAAGCTGATACAGCCTTTGGTTAGGAAATAAGCCAGAATAACCGAGTGATTGACTGATTCATGGTTATAGACTGGCTAGTCGTCAGTCAGCTAGGCAGTCAGTCAGTCAGTCAGTCTCATTCGCTCATTCACCTCCTGACTCGATGAATGACTGGCTAATAATTCAATTTCAGTTCAGCACTATCATACTTGAATGC
>OZ038447.1:22522561-22530049 GCA_964036265.1 Daptonema setosum | reverse complement strand
CCGATTGTTACGGATTGACTGACTGACTGACTGACTGACTGACTGAATGAATGAATGCATGAATGAATGACTGACCAGTTCTTCATAATGATTGATACGGGAGTGGTGGGGACGGATACGAAACACAATAGCAGGTCGGCAATTATGAGGTTGAACAGCAGAAAGTTGTGGTACTTTTTCTTTTTTGGCTCCCTGCTGACCGGTCGATTGTATGTGCTGTTTGTATAACCGAGAGGTTCTGAAAAGTATTAGTCAGTCAGTCAGTCAGTCAGTCAGTCAGTCAGTCAGTCAGTCAGTCAGTCAGTCAGTCAGTCAGTCAGTCAGTCAGTCAGTCAGTCAGTTAGTCAGTCAGTCAGTCAGTCAGTCAGTCAGTCAGTCAGTCAGTCAGTCAGTCAGTCAGTCAGTCAGTAAGTCATTCAGGCAGTCAGTCAGTCAGTCAGACAGTCAGTCAGTTATGTAGTATGTATGTGAGTCATCCAGTTTATCCAGTTAGTCAATCTTTTTTCTTAACTGACACACTTCGTCGCTCACTCACTCACTCACTCACTCACTCACTCACTCACTCACTCACTCACTCACTCACTCACTCACTCACTCACTCACTCACTCACTCACTCACTCACTCACTCACTCACTCACTCACTCACTCACTCACTCACTCACTCACTCACTCACTCACTCACTCACTCACTCACTCACTCACTCACTCACTCACTCACTCACTCACTCACTTACTCACTCACTCACTCACTCACTTACTCACACACTCAGCCACTCACTTTTCACTGATCCTTCACGTGAAGGGAAGAACTTGTCCTCCCGTATCGCAGCAATAATCTTTGACACGAACACTCGAGCATTCCATAATACACCGATATTCATCGATACGCCCAGGATGAAGATCACAATGTAGATGATAGCCACCACAATCTGTTGATGAATGAGTGTGTGAGTGAGTGAGTGAGTGAGTGAGTGAGTGAGTGAGTGAGTGAGTGAGTGAGTGAGTGAGTGAGTGAGTGAGTGAGTGAGTGAGTGAGTGAGTGAGTGAGTGAGTGAGTGAGTGAGTGAGTACGTGAGTGAGTGAGTGAGTGAGTGAGTGAGTGAGTGAACTTTTCAACCTTAACCAGCCAGTGCTGGGACAGATCCATCGGTTGCAGCTGATTGTTCAAGTATTTGTTCAGTTCCACACAATTTTTTCGAGCCAAATTTAATGAGATGCCCTTCACGTCATCAATTAAATCGAGAATCGGATTCTCCACCTCTCTTATATTCATTATTGATTCTTCAATTTTCATTTTCTGAAAAAAAGATTTGTGGAAATGAACTCACTCATTCACTTATTCACTCCCTCCCTCCCTCACTCACTCACTCACTCACTCACTCACTCACTCACTCACTCACTCACTCACTCACTCACTCACTCACTCACTCACTCACTCACTCACTCACTCACTCACTCACTCACTCACTCACTCACTCACTCACTCACTCACTCACTCACTCACTCACTCACTCACTCACTCACTCACTCACTCACTCACTCACTCACTCACGCACCCACTCAAGTCTCACTCACTGAAATGACTTGCTCAACATGTATCTATGTCCAACACTTGGTCGCAACCACTGGCGGACCAGTCAAACTTCCGAAGAAAGGGAAATCTGACCAAAGGAGGGGAATGGAGAGAAATTAAGCCCCCTTACCTACAAATTACAGATAAAATCGACTTTTTGAAACTGCCAAAGAGAAGGGGAGTTTCCCTTCCCCTCTACTTTTCGTCCGCTAGGGGTCGCCACCATCGCCCACCTCTCCCACAGTAATTACATTATCAAAAAGCAGTGTCTTTCCGCCATATGAGGCCATACTCCAGTGGCATATGTGCCATGTACGTTACATACAAATTAGATTCAGTCGATGGTATATGCCAAAACAGAAAAACAAATATATATGGTATGTTTTGTACGTAGGCTGATCTGGAGATTGAATTCGAAATCCTAGTTGTTTATCAGGAAATTATGTGGCAAAAGTTGTCGAATGCCGGATGAAAAAATATTGCGACAAAAAACTTGGCGCGCATTCAATTTTTGTCTCCTAATCAGATGCGAAACCGGAGTATTTATGCTAATTTCCTTGCGCCAATCACCAGCAATCCAAAACTATGCCAAACAAGCAATTCAGTAGTTATAGTCGATTACCAATATATGCCGAGTAAAGCCCGTATGTTGTTTCTGCAAGCAAAAATATTGCCCAAAACGTCTGATAATGAAACATCAGACAATCAGTGTTAACACGCACATCAATCATCATCACCCCATGCTATACTGTGTTGAAGTATGGTGTCCACCGAGTTGAGCTGTGGCTAATGATGTCTCTTTATCAGACGTTTTTGGCAATATGTTTGCTTGCAGAAATAGAACTCTGTGCGCCGTTGACCATGAAAAAAATTTTAAAGTATGCATGGAAGAACTTTATGAAAAAGTTTAATAAATTTTTTGAGAATTTCAGTTGAAGAAGAAAGCGATGGGTGAGATGATTCTATAGATTGGGACTCACAACGAAACAACAATGTTAAATGTACACAGATGTGTTATTTGTCACTCGGGCAAGATTGATTGGCCCTCAATCACTGGCGGACGAGCTGATCTTTCAAAGGGAGGGGAATTTCTTTAAAAAGGGGGAATCGGCAGTTTACCAGCCATTTTACCTTTGTACATCTTAGGGAACAATTTGTAATTTTTCTAAATGCCGAAGAGGGGGAATTCAAATTTTCACCAACCCTTTCTTCTCCGCTAGTGCCATCAATATGAAACGAGCGTTGTGCCAGTGAAAGTACAAATTGAATGGCAAAGATTGCCATAATTGCATTGGTAAATTTTCATTGCTTCATTCAGTTAGCATTAGGAATGAAGCAGGACAACAACAACAACAACAACAACAACAACAACAGCAACAACAACAACAACAACAACAACAACAACACAACAACAACAACAACAGTAACAACAACAACAACAACAACAACGTCAACAACAACAACAGCAACAACAACAACAACAACAACAACAACAACAACAACAACAGAAACAACAACAACAACAACAACAACAACAACAACAACAACAACAACAACAACAACAACAACAACAACAACAACAACAACAGCAACAACAACAACAACAACAACAACAACAACAACAACAACAACAACAACAACAACAATAACAACAACAACAACAACAACAACAACAACAACAACAACAAAAACAACAACAACAACAACAACAATAACAACAACAACAACAACAACAACAACAACAACAACAACAACAACAACAACAACAACAACAACAACAGCAACAACAACAACAACAACAACAACAACAACAACAACAACAACAATAACAACAACAACAACAACAACAACAACAACAACAACAACAAAAACAACAACAACAACAACAACAACAACAACAACAACAACAACAACATAGAAGACAATGAGCGTTGGCACAGCGTGGGATAACGAGGCAAGTGGTCGTGCCAAGTTTGAGTGGGCTTGTGTTCATAAACATTACATGGCATATTTAGTTGATTGGGCTACAAAATTTGAAACAAATCAATTTTTTACTTTGATAAAACTTTTCCATGCGTGACTGGAGATGAGATCGTTGAAAATGAAAACACCTATTTTTGTATGCCCGAAAAAAAAGATCTGGAAACGGAGAAAAATGCAATTGAAAACGCCGCACTGTTATATATGTAGTAGGAAATCGGCGGTACCCACCAATCGGCGGTCATGACCTTAGATTGACTGGTCAATTGGCGGACCCCAGTACAAGGTGTATGTTTGTTAATCACTACGGTAAACCCGTTGCTACGCAACTGTTTGTTATGTTTGAAAAACTTAACTATCGACTAACTAACTGTTGACTAACTATTGACACTTAGAAAAACCCCATCGATTCATCCATTGGTTTCTCTTTAGCCTGTTTAGAGGCAATCATGTGATAATGCGATAGTTTAACCACGTTTTATCGGGTTTCAGTATCAGCTTTTTTTCTTTGAGTTTAATATACCGTCGAAATTAAACTAGGGAGGGCTTAGGATTATTATCGTTGATATTTTCAGTTCAGTAAATAGGACAACCTCATGTGAAGGTGTCGATAATTTTCTCCTGAACTCTAAGGAAAGTAGGTGTAGATGATAGAATTCGTCGTTTCTGTGATTTATCATGAGAATTAATAAAATATTTCGATTGAACCGTATCCCCTAGTCCATAAAACTCAATATGTATGTCAGTTGAATAAAAGTTTCTTTGTTCACACATGCTTCACACATGCTTAACACTAGTGATTAATAAACACACCCTTTACTGGGGTCCGCCAATTGTATGTATACTGCTGGTTCTCGGTTATACAAGTGTTGTAAAACTATCGTGATGCCTGAATTTTTATGTCGAAGAAGGGTTTAACAAAAAAGTACAGCTTTGAAGTCTTCAAAAAATTTTAACAAATCTCGAAAAAAAATTCAGAAAATTCATATTTATACTGCTCGTGTTTTATTGTGCAATACGATGCAAGACTTTCGAACATTGTTGAAAATGATGTTGAAAATGATTCCAGTCGGGCCAGGCCGTTCGTACACGCTGTTGACTAAACCGTTTGGTGGAAAATTCTTTCACGTTTCATATTGTTGAGTTAAACGAACAAAGATTCCTTTTGTGAGGCAGCGAAGCTATCGTCATTTTTCAACACCAACGACAACCACCTATTTCATTTTTCGAAAAGTTTCAAAATTACGTTTATGTTTCAAAGGGGTCAATGGATAATAAATACAATTTTCAAACTGCATCCTATTGGGCGTCAGCCCGAGCTGGGGAAGGTGAGCACTCAGTCGCTTCGCTCCTTCGCACATATACTAATAAAACAAATTTTTTACCAATTGTTAGCCATCCTTTGCTGAAGTTTGTTCATTTTACGATATTCAACTAGGTAAGTACAATTGTCTAAAAACTCTGAAAGTTAGGAAATCTGCTGAAGTGGTTGAGAAAAAATGTACTATTATAATTGACAATAATAGAAAAGAAACTAAGTTTGTTGAAAAACATGCATAAAAATATCGGAATTACGGGGTTATTTCACTAAAGATTGAAGCACTTCAGAATTGAAATATTTGCATCATTTTGAAAGATTTTCAGATTTTAAAATCTTGTATGCAACTGACACTGAAGGAAAAATCTTACGGATCCTACGCAAACGCATCCGATTCAGATTTTTTGCATAATCAATCATGAGCAGTATAAATAGCAAAAGGTTTACAAATTCCATTTGAATTATTTGCGTAACCAATTGACTACAGTATACCTCGGTTAAAGTTAGGAATCCGTTAGTCACATTCAAGTTACCGCAAAGTTCGTGTGTTGTCCAAATGAGGAGGAAAAATATTTTTCTCAAAAACTTAAACCACTTTCAGGAGTAACAAGAACCCATTGCATGGGGTTACATATATGAAACTGACCATAAAGGTTTCTCCGACTTGATATAAGAAACTTTGTAAGCTTCTCAATTTTGAAGGAGTTTCCTCAACGTAATTCGTTTGTTTAAGTTCACCACAATCAGATACCAAAACATTTTTTACTGCCACTGTTTCATTTAGGGCATTTATCAGACTTTTTCATACAAGGCATAGCGGCATAGCCTACGCATTCGACTAGACAGGCGACAATTGAGAACGATATAAGTTTGGTAATCTTCTCAAAACAGGAAGAGATAATCCATAAAAAGTAAAAATAATCTCGCTGAGTAACTCATGTGGACAAAATTAATGCGTAGTTAATATAACTGCTCGAACGCAATCAAGTGAAACGAAATCTCAGGATAGTGGTTAACACGCTATTATCGGTCTTAGTGTTCCTGTCAATCAGTCGGCAAGTCAATCATCAAAATGTAAAATGAATCTACGTTAAAAACGTCTCCAATCAACTAGTCAGTCAGTGAGTCAGTCAGTCAGTGAGTCAGTCAGTCAGTCAGTCAGTCAGTCAGTCAGTCAGTCAGTCAGTCAGTCAGTCAGTCAGTCAGTCAGTCAGTCAGTCAGTCAGTCAGTCAGTCAGTCAGTCAGTCAGTCAGTCAGTCAGTCAGTCAGTCAGTCAGTCAGCCAGTCAGCCAGTCAGTCAGTCAGTCAGCTAGTCAGTCATTCAGTCAGTCAGTCAGTCAGTCAGTCAAATTCAGCAATTTTCGAGCTGCAAGATCGTAATTACGGGCAATCATCTTCAGGCAATCTTATTTAAGTGAGCCTTAGTGCGTCAATCCAGAAGTACAAAAACAGTTTGGTTTGAGATTTTTCGGTGTTATGAAATGACAACATTACAGAACGGTACTAAATAGTAAGAAGGAATTTGCGTGACACAAGCGTGGTTTTAAAATTTTTTATTTTCTTCCACAAAGTCTATTGATTTAACTCGCTAAAGTCTAAGAAATTTTAACCTCAACGCAACCAAACCAATTTTTTTGTCCGTTTTTTCAAATTTTTCTAACAATATAAAACTATCCAGTGAATGATTGCCCACAAATAAGAGTGAATAGCAAACATTCGAATTTAGCTTCTTAATGATTGGTGTATGTTCTTTGAAAGTGTTTCAATGACGTCAAGGAATGAATTATATGGCGTATTAATGAGGGTTCATCATGAATGGAACGCATCCATACTGGCTGATATATAGTTATAATGCATGCTTGTGTGCCTTTACGAGTTAGCCAGTCAGTCAGTCAGTCAGTCAGTCAGTCAGTCAGTCAGTCAGTCAGTCAGTCAGTCAGTCAGTCAGTCAGTCAGTCAGTCAGTCAGTCAGTCAGTCAGTCAGTCAGTCAGTATGAAACGTAAACGGGTAAAGCTGATACAGCCTTTGGTTAGGAAATAAGCCAGAATAACCGAGTGATTGACTGATTCATGGTTATAGACTGGCCAGTCGTCAGTCAGCTAGGCAGTCAGTCAGTCAGTCAGTCTCATTCGCTCATTCACCTCCTGACTCGATGAATGACTGGCTAATAATTCAATTTCAGTTCAGCACTATCCTACTTGAATGCGTTTTTGGCGTTCCTCCAACCAAAAGTGTTATACATTTATGATCATGAACACAGTGTAAGTGAACAAGGAAAAAATAAATAAAATGAAAAAAGTTAAAATGTCTAACTCTAAGACATGCACGGGGCGATGCACACGGGGAAAAGTTTTGAATAACTGACCGACTTTTTTCGAATAAATACAGTTTTGAATAAATGACTGACTTGTTGACTGACTGGTCAACAAAACAGCTCCATGATAAACTTACTACAATAATCACGTTCAGAGCTCTAGCTAAAAGTATAAATAAGATGTCTGCAATCTGATCAATACAACCTGTTATCTGCTAAGTGGAGGAAAGTATAATACATGCTTTTATCTACAGTGATTTTATCGGGTTACGACTTACGACTATTTCTGGGACATTTCCA
>OZ038447.1:22455061-22517561 GCA_964036265.1 Daptonema setosum | reverse complement strand
ATTTTACGCGTGGTCAAACTTGGTGCGTGTTCAAACTTGGTACGTGTACAAACTTGAAGCGTGTTCAAACTTGGTGCGTGTTCAAACTCGGTGCGTGTTCAAACTTGGTACGTGTACAAACTTGGTGCGTGTTCAAACTTGGTACGTGTACAAACTTGGTGCGTGTTCAAACTTGGTGCGTGTTCAAAACTCGGTGCGTGTTCAAACTCGGTGCGTGTTCAAACTCGGTGCGTGTTAAAACTTGACGCGTGTTCAAACTTGACGCGTGTTCAAACTTGACGCGTGTTCAAACTTGGCGCGTGTTCAAACTTGGCGTGTGTTCAAACTTGGTGCGTGTTCAATCTTGGTGCGTGTTCAATCTTGGTGTGCTTTCAAACTTGGTGCATGTTCAAACTTCACTAAATTTTTCATCGCTTTACACTGCATGTGTAAAACATTCTATTAAACAAGCCCAACTCATTAATTGTATAGTAAATGGTTTTCAGGAGAAATTTGGTTCTAATTTACCCTGACCAAGCTTTTTGTGAGCTCTCAATTTGGCGTGACAATCCTATGTTATCAAGTGTAATTGAAAAAATATCGAAAATTTTAACGTGCGAAAAAATTTGTCCAAATTCAAAGAGTACGCTAAAAACTTCTGAGTAACAATAAATCTTGATTAGGCTATACAGCACAGAACAAGAAAACATGCGCCGTTTCACTGAGACTACATTCACCATTATCAAATATGTAATTAGGGTACCAAATTGTATCGCACGCCATGTTCTCAGAGTTTTTTCTATGCTTGCAAATAGCCACTGGCGGACGAACCAAACCTAAAAAATGCAAACGTTGCGCCTGCAGATTAATATTTTTTGACTACTTGACTGACTGATTAATTGGTTAAATAACTTCGAAGTATTGACTTGACTGGCTGACTGACTGAACATTCCTGTATAATCTCGTATAAAACAAGGCAATATTAAGGATGCTCGATGACATTCGAGTCAGATGACGGAAATGGTACTTGAGGGACCAGGCAATGAACGGAAGTCTCATTAATTGGATGTTATTACATGCACTCTTCGAGTCAGTAAGTTGTACGGAACACTGTGTGAGCGAGTGAGTGAGTGAGTGAGTGAGTGAGTGAGTGAGTGAGTGAGTGAGTGAGTGAGTGAGTGAGTGAGTGAGTGAGTGAGTGAGTGAATGAGTGAGTGAATGAGTGAGTGAGTGAGTGAGGGAGTGAGTGAGTGAGTGAGTGAGTGAGTGAGTGAGTGAGTGAGTGACTGACTGACTGACTGACTGACTGACTGACTGACTGACTGACTGACTGACTGACTGACTGACTGACTGACTGACTGATGGAAAGACATTTCGATAACGGTCGGGTGACGCATTTTCAGAGATTAGAAACTGTACTGATTGGAAATATAAATACAATGACAACATACATAAAGACATAAAAGAATAAATGCATGTACGTCGTCACCATTAGTTTTTTTTCCGCATGGTTTTTCTTGTCTATGTATGATCTCAAGGGAGTCGTTCAATTGAGCACTCCTAACAAATGTATTATAGCTGATTCAGCGTTTCTTATGGCCTAACCAGGGTTTCTTGTTAGTCAAAAAGTTTTTGGCGAGCAGTTTGAAATCAAATTTGCGTTTGGCGCACTTTTTTAAATTTTCTGAAATAAATGATTTTTTTATATGACATTTGAACAACAAACGAAAGTTGCGCTTAGTTCACTGAAAAAGTGGTAACCGGATCCATAGAAATATTTTTTGATAACGAGATACCTTGTACAAGCAAAATACAGAAATTTCTGCGGACATTTTTCACCTGCACATAAAATCAAAAAAAGTTTCAGCGGGCCTTCAAAATTTTTTGTATATAAACAATGCGCTGAATTCATTGTATATAGTTTGGTCAGGTTACAGGTATCAGGTATCTTGTTACACATTTTTTTCTGAGAACCTTTTACTGTGAACATTTGATGAGTTAGGCTTGCTTATTAGTGTTATACAGGGTGTTCCAGCGAGGTGTGACCTGTGATCAAGAATTTTCGTGACTATTGCCATATGAAATTTCGCGTCGTTATCTATAATTATGAAAAAGTTATTGAAAAAAGTCAATGATCACACCTCGCTGGGACACCATGTACATGTGTTGTTCAAATGTAGTGTGAACAGCTTGAAATTTTGGGTTAGTTTGAACGCGTGCCGAAATTTGAATGCGCGCCAAAATGATTACGGTAATTTCTGAGGAATGAGAATCTCTGATCAGACTTTACGTGCTTGAAACTAATGGGCCTTTTAAACAATGATAACAATATCTTCTGACCCACTGTAGCTATAATCTTTGTCTGTCTATAAATAAATCAGCGAAAGAAACGGGCACGCGCGTTCTAATTCAATCTTCTAAGCAATCGTGAAGGCTACATACAAAAACAAGATTCAATGAGCAAGTTTGTTTTATTTACCGAATGTCATGTCGCCAATTCCCAATAGACAGATTCCCAAAGAGACAGAGACGCCAACATGGGACTTCAAAGAGGTCTTCTCAGTTGCAAATGACAACAACAAGTGTAAAGCACACGGACGAGCCGATCCTCCAAAGGGAGGGGAATCCTGTGAAAAAGGCAGAATTCATTTAAGGGAACAAACTATGCTCTTTGAGTCCGCCAAAGGGGGGGGGGGGCGATTCCACTCTTTCCTTCCCTTCTTGTCCGCTAGCTTTCCGTCCCTTCTAGCGCTCTCAATTGATTATGAAACAAATGTTGAAGTTCCAAAATGGCTCCTATCAATTCCATTTAACAAGAGAACAACAAGTGTATAACATTCTCACTCGATTTTTCCTATCAATTCCAGTCCACCCAACAAGAGAACAACAAGTGTCTAGCACCCTTAATTGATTTGGAACTCTCCATCCATGCAAGGCGACACTTAAAAAAATACTCCCGTTTCGTTGCAACTTTCGCTCCGCGGGGACAAGCCAGCCTACGATAGGTCTCGAGGGTTCGCAGACAGTAGAACTTCGCATGGAATAGTAAGCTTCTCACGATAAAAAGTTTAAAGTCTGTGGGGTTTGTAATCATGCCTTTTTGTTCGCGAGAAATGACACCTGAAATGGTTTTACAAATCACCGAGAAAACAGCGCGCATCCAAATTCAGTCCTCAAATCAATAGTGATTGCTACAAATCTCAGAGCACATACGACAAGCCAAACCTTCAAAGGGAGGGGAATTTTCTCAAAAAAGGGGAAATCCGCAATTTTGAGGCCGTCTTACTTATGTACACTTTGCAACCAAATGCACTTTCCTTCGCCACAGAGGGGAGAATTTCACTTTCCCTTCTCGTCCGCTATGGCATACGATTGTAGGCGGAAGTTTGGGGTTTGTGTGTTTAGATGACAGCTGCATGGTCGATACATGGTATCTTATTATTCGGTACTTTTTGGTTTTGGAATTTTTTGTTCCACATGACACTCGAAAACTATATGAACGTCGCACTTCAGTCACTGTTCATGTGGTAACGGGTCTATAAATATTTTTTTGTAACAAGAAACCTGACCAAGCTATACCACGGCCAGCCCCAATTCTTCGTAAAGATGTGTATACAAGGCTCCAAAGAAGCCCTATCAACTCCTGTCAACAACAGAACAACAACTGTATAAAGTACGCTTTACTCACGCATTTGTATTCATTCACGTATTCCTGTTGTTTTCGTCGGGTTATACATAGTCCTGTGTTTATGTCATGGTCTACGAAGAAGCCGAAGTTTATGTCATGGTCTACGAAGAAGCCGAAGTTTATGTCATGGTCTACGAAGAAGCCGAAGTATGTCAATGACAGGCATGAAAGAAGGATAAACTTGAGCACTTTGTTACGTCACAATTCGCACATGCATAATTAAACAAAATGTCACGGACACCGCATCCCGCGCAGGGAGTCATCATAACACCTCCGCTTCACGGTGTTTACGGGCTTAGCCGAGCTCGGTCATAAGTCATACGATAGGTTATCGGGGTTTCGCAGACAGGAACACATTGTATGGAACAAAAATATCAGTATAACGATTCGAGATGTTCGGTTCCAATTTGATAATGAATTCCAAAGAAAATCTGACATGGTCTTTATTGTAACGATTTCTGGCGATTAGGAAGGATTGGTGTTCTGCTGGCGAAAAGTAGGTGAAATAGCTTCCAAAAGCTACGTGATCAAGAAACATTGTACATGGTAAAACATATGCTGATCGAACCATATTCGTTACTCCCCATGCCTTCAGGGCATTTTTAGTTGCTTGTGGTACTTATGTAACGGTAAATATGTAAATGGGGCATGTAAAATAACAAGAAACAATTGATGACAAATGTGGTCAGCGTGTAAACGGATACCGTTGCATATATGCATTGCTGGTGATATATTCTTGTAGTGATGATATTTTGTGGTCATAAGAAATATCCGGTGATAGATAGTTGTCCTGATGTATAGTGGTCTAATGCTGTTGATGTATAGTGGTCATGATATATAATGGGTCGGATACAAAATGATAGATAGTTGTCCTGATAGATACATAGTTGGCCCTAATCCCTCCGATTCGCGGTGTTAACGCGCATGACGTTTCTACCTCATCAGAAAGGGGTTAGCAGAAGTAGAAACTTTGTACGGATCGGAATAGAAACGCTGCTCTATAAAAAACAAGCTTATGATTCTCGAGGGTATGTGTATCCGTTATGAAGTCCAATGCTGACGAATAAAAGAGTTTCTGTAAGCTTCATCATCAAGATACTAGGCAGACAGTACCTAATTCCGTATTAATGATTACTGGCGGACGAGAAAAGCCCCTTAAGAGAAGAGAATCTTTCCAGAGGGAGAATGTCAAACAATAGGCTAATTTACCTACACGTTGAGAAACAAACGCTGCGTTTGACAACCGCCAAAGAGAAGAATTTCACTGTTTCCTCCTTTTCTCGTTTGCTAGTATTAATGATAACCTTCGTCAGACAAACAGCAATGTGGAATAAATGACCTTCAACAGAGAAGCCTAGTAATCAACGCCTTCCTGTATTCATCGTTGGTGCCGTACTTTTTATACAGGACAGGGTGGCACAAAAGGCCCAACCCTCTGGTCGACAATGAAAATATTTAAACAAAAATTGTAAGCGCATGAAACCATTTTACATACATCATCATTATACACTAGGGTAACTGAGATTGCCAGAATATGCGGGCACGTTGTCTTCACTTCACTTTCCATATGAAGAAAGCCAAAAAACGTGAAACTATTGAACCGCAGAAAACACCAGACGGAGTAGTTAGCAAAAAGTCTCCGTTACCCAGAGCGCCAAGCTTTACTCCATGTGCATGCGTATATACAAATGCATCCATTCCCAGCGTGCTTCCTGAGTGCGTGTAAATGGAGAGATAACCGGGCGGAAAGTTCAAGCCCGTATCATGACTGTCTCAGTCATCCGACATACCACCGGCGGACGAGCCACCCACCAAAGTGAGGGGAATTTCGTACAAGAGGAGGGAATTGGCAATTCTCTGACCATTTTACCTACAAACTTAGAAAAAAAAGTTTGAAAATGCCAAAGAAGAGGGATTCCACTTTTCCCACCACTTTTCGTCCGCTAGTGTACGTACTATATACTAATCGCAGTCGTAAGGGCAGTCAGAATTTTAGAACCACAATGTGAAAGATTTCTTGGGAACTCATGGGTCACGACGTACGTATGCAGAGGAAAATAAATCCAGGAATTCATCTGGATCGTTCAACCATTCTAATTTCTGCAAACCGAATCCGAAACCATGGTTTGTGAACCGAGCTGAAACTGCAAAAGCGTTGGGTTGTTGCTATATCATTCATAGTTCCTAAAAATTGTTTCCGTGGGCCTTGTTGGTTTCAGTACCATATCAAAATAAGAAAAGATTTCATGAAAAAAGTATTTCAGTTTATATTTTACATGTTTTATTAAATGTTCAATGAAGTCTAACTACTGTGAACACAAATAGTTTGTACCATGGGAACCCTGAAATTATTCCTTTGGTGTATGATATCCCGGAAAATATCCCTTCCATTCTTCTGGAACATTATTGTAACCAATGCTTACTATTCGAAAAGTTTAATGTATACAGTCATTAGCCCATAATAGCCTAAGTTGGATACCAAATCACAAATATAGTAAACTAATGGTCACCCTATTTACACATGACAGTTGGTGAGCTGTGATTGCGTGTTCTATTGCTACATTATGAGGATTTTTGGGTTGTCAGATTTGGATCAAGACTTCACCGGGTCCTAATCACGAATGGTGCTTGACATGGGCATATAATGGAATCAAATCCCAAATCCATCTATCGTATACACGAGGCGTATTTTTCAACGACCATCAGCCAATAGGTGACAGTTTAACAGTCATAAACGTTTTTTTTAAATTATCAGTCATTGATTACCCCCAGAGATGCATCAAGTGTTAAAACGCCTTGCCTGAGAAAACCTACAGATTTTGGCCCCTCTTATGAAAATCGAGTTATATAGCGTTTTGGAACCTACCAGGATAGTGTATCATTACCCTATAACCGTTTGGTTCAAAGTTGCTCAAAACCGGAAATATCCGGATTTTTCGATTTTGGCAGGTGAGCACGCGTCAACATGCGATCTGGACACTTCAAACGGCGGCCGTCAGCTATAGGGTCCTCCAATCACTAAATGAGCAACAGATTGTGAAAGTAGACTCAATTCCGCGTGTTTTGAGCACTATTTTACCGCATTTGATTAAATATTCAATATAGAAATCTACCCTGGAAAATTTTGAAAATTAACTTTTTTTGAAAAAATTGCCAAGTTGGAGAGATAAATGTCAAAAATAAAAAAAGTTGCCAGATCTAGCTAGACAAACCGAGTGTGAGGAATGATGCCCCCATAGTAGACCTTCAAAAAGGTCATGTGCTACCCCCCCCCACATGGCCCCATTTTTTCGAGCTACGGGCCATTTTTTGCTAAAAATCGCTAAATTTGTGGATTTTCTCCAAATTTCCGAACATGGTTGGCTGTTAATCGGTAATTCATTCATTATAATAGGTTCCCCTGATAGGCAAAGTAATGATGGAATACTTTAAGATGCTTTAGTTGGCGTTTGAAATAAGAAAAATAGGGCTAAAAAGCAGAAAATGACTGAAAATCGACGAAAATTCGAAAATTCAATGTTTGCTGGAAATATCGAAGTTTTTACGTTGTAAGTAAGCAAAAACGAGTGGAAACGGGTGTATAGTGCAATACGCAGTATTTTAATTGAAATTTATTGCTTATGGAACAAGGTGCAACGTCATAGTACTGATATTCACGGTTTTAAACAGCCGTTTTCATCGAATTTCGACTGAAACTGAGGAATGACGGCTTTTGGTAAATAATGGGTAGAAAAATACTTTCGTTCTCTCTCAGTCGTTTTAATATATTTGAAATGAGTTTGTTAGATACACTTTTACAGAATTTTTACGTACGTATGTACAATACTTAGAGAAATTGATGATGTTTTTGACGGTGCGATTCGAGTACTTTGTTGAATATCGGAATACTGTTGATAGATGTTTCGTTGTACTTCCAAGTCATTTCACTTAGCTACCGTATTTACTCATCTGGTCAACCATTTCCCTCGTTCATTCACTCACTCACTCACTCACTCACTACCTCACTCACTCACTCACTCACCCATCCACTCACTCACTCACTCGCTCTGTAAAACTGATTCCGGTTCAAGGTAACAAAATGGTGTCTACAAATTGGCAGTTCACACTGCAAAGGCTCAGCTTTCAGTTTTGAGCAGAACATAGAATTTTCGGTGATGTGTACCATTATTTTCGGGTGTACATACAAAGCAATAGAACTAAGCATCAAATGTTCGGCGGTACGCACCATTTTTATGGTTTTCTCGTTATTCTGAGGCAGAAAAGTTATGTTGAGGATAATGTTAAATTTTCGGTTCCCATAGAATCAGTTCTCGGTCTTTCAAGACACGTCTCCAATACAAAAATACAAAGTAGTAAACCTGAAAACGTCGAAATTTCGGTGCTACGCACCACCCCTTTTTAGGTTATATACATGATTTAAGGGATATGAGTTGCTCTTGACGGCTGGCGCGTAGCGCCAAAATTTTGACGTTTCCAATCTTACTGCGACGTATTGGAGTCGTATCTTAAAAGCTCGAAACGGATGGTGCGTCTCACCGAACTTTCGGCGTTTTCATAACTACTACTTAGTATTGGAGACGTGTCTTAAGAAACCGAAAACTGTTCGCAAATGGCGCCGTTAAATTTACGTTATCCGAAGCATTACTGTTTTGTTTAGCAACATGATGTGGTCCAATGTAGATAGCCAAAGTAGATGGCTCGTAGCGCCGGAAAGATGACGTTTCCAGCTCTAATACTTTGTATTTTAGACTATCATGGAAGCTTGAAAACTAATCTCGCTTAGCGCCCAGATTTCGACGTTTTTAGTACTGGAGGCGAGACTTGAAAGACCAAAAACGGATTTTAAACGGAGCCGAAAATTTCACATATTCATCATTACGGTTCTGGTTCAGAAACAAGATTTAAAAGTCTGGAAAAATATAACACGTCTAACACTAAAATTGCTGTTTTCAGTATTCCTACTTGTATTAAAGACATGTTATCTTGAAAACCCAAAAATGGATGGTGCAGTGCACCGAAAAATCGACTTTTTCTGGTTTACTGTTTTGTATTGGAGACGTGTCTTGAAAGGGTGAGAAATAAGGGGAGCCTAAGAATTAACATTCTTCTCAGTATTACTGTTCTGCTTCACAATTATGAAAAAAAAAATAATAAAAAACACAGCGCTCAGCACCGAAAATTTAACACTTAGTCCGACTGCGTTTAATTGGAAACGTATGTAGTGTGGACTGTGATTTCGCAGTGTGGACTTTCCATCGGCAGGACTTTCCGATACCGACACAATTTTTTTCTCTTGAGCCGAAATCAGTTTTACGGAGGTACACTAGTGAGTGAGTGAAAGAGTGAGTGGGTGTGGGTGAGTGAGTAAATGAGTGAGTGAGTGAGTGAAAGAGTGAGTGGGTGTGGGTGAGTGAGTGAGTGAGTGAGTGAGTGAGTGAGTGAGTGAGTGAGTGAGTGAGTGAGTGAGTGAGTGAGTGAGTGAGTGAGTGAGTGAGTGAGTGAGTGAGTGAGTGAGTGAGTGAGTGAGTGAGTGAGTGAGTGAGTGAGTGAGTGAGTGAGTGAGTGAGTGAGTGAGTGAGTGAGTGAGTGAGTGAGTGAGTGAGTGAGTGAGTGAGTGAGTGAGTGAGTGAGTGAGTGAGTGAGTGAACGGGGGAGATGGATGACCAGATGAGTAAATACGGTAGCTAAGTGAAATGACTTGGAAGTACAACGAAACGTCTATCAACAGTATTCCGATATTCAATAAAATACTCGAATCGCACCGTCAAAACATCATCAATTTATCCAAGTATTGTACATATGTACGTAAAAATTCTGTAAAAGTGTATCTAACAAACTCATTTCAAATATATTAAGACGACTGAGTAGGAACGAAAGTATTTTTCTACCCATTATTTACCAACAGCCGTCATTCCTCAGTTTCAGTCGAAATTGGATGAAAACGGCTGTTCAAAACCGTGAATACCAATACTATGACGTTGCACCTTGTTCCATAAGCAATAAATTTCATTTAAAATACTGCGTATTGCACTATACACTTGTTTCCACTCGTTTTTGCTTACAACAACATAAAAACTTCGATATTTCCAGCAAACATTGAATTTTCGAATTTTCGTCGATTTTCAGTTATTTTCTGCTTTTTAGCCCTATTTTTCTTATTTCAAACGCCAACTAAAGCATCTTAAAGTTTTCCATCATTACTTTGCCTATCAGGGGAACCTATTATAATGAATGAATTACCGATTAACAGCCAACCATGTTCGGAAATTTGGAGAAAATCCACAAATTTAGCGATTTTTAGCAAAAAATGGCCCGTAGCTCGAAAAAATGGGGCCATGTGGGGGGGGGTAGCACATGACCTTTTTGAAGGTCTACTATGGGGGCATCATCCCTCACACTCGGTTTGTCTAGCTAGATCTGGCAACTTTTTTTATTTTGACATTTATCTCTCCAACTTTGCAATTTTTTCAAAAAAAGTTAATTTTCAAAAGTTTTCCAGGGTAGACTTCTATATTGAATATTTGATCAAATGCGGTCAAATAGTGCTCAAAACACGCGGAATTGAGTCTACTTTCACAATCTGTTACCCATTTAGTGATTGGAGGGCCCTATCGCTGACGGCCGCCGTTTGAAGTGTCCAGATCGCATGTTGACGCGTGCTCACCTGCCAAAATCGAAAAATCCGGATATTTCCGGTTTTGAGCAACTTTGAACCAAACGGTTATAGGGTAATGATACACTACCCTGGTAGGTTCCAAAACGCTATATAACTCGATTTTCATAAGAGGGGCCACACTTCCCATACAACCTGTAGGTTTTCTCAGGCAAGGCGTTTTAAGTACTGTAACTCTATTGTATTGTGTCTTTATTGTGCCAGGAAATCAGAACATCAAAAACAAGTTTCCGGCATGAACCAGTTTTTATCAGGAAACCCAAACCGGGCGATATTTCAAGGCACCACTGATTGTTATTCGAGTGTCTGCTTGGGGGTTTGCTACGTATGTATTTACATTTGTATGCACAGGGTAGTCCTATAAAAAGCACACAACTTAATAGCTCAGTGACTAAGAATCTGATTAAATTGCAGCGTTTGTTTTATTTCTCATATCTAATTCTTATTAAACCCAATTTGCATAGGATTTCTTTGAAAAATACCGCGATTTTTCAATGGTTTTCTGAAACCGCTCGGAAAAAATACGTTTTTCCTAAACTTGTCAAAGAAAAGAAGGGAACCAGTTAAAATGATGCAAACCGTAGTGTAATCCGATTCCTAGTCACTGGGCGATGAACCTTCAAAGTAGCTTGATTTAATTGGCTCACCATGTACGTATGTCGCTTTGAGTCGTAGCTTCCGGCTTAAACTTGTGTTCACAATGACAGACACAAAACACAGTATGTACGTTCGAAATTACTGAGTTGTCAATCATAGAACAATCCAGGCGTTCGAACAGGCGTTCCATGAGGTCCGGCCGCATGGCTCAGTTGGTTAACGTGCTAGATTGTTGTGCAAAAGATTGTGGGTTCGAAACCCACGTAAAAAAGTGGTACTGCATAGCTGCACAGAAAAAAACAAACAAAAAATCAGGGCATTTTCCACCACGTTTGTCAAGCAAGATAAAAGCATTATAGTTTCTGGAAATTAGCAAGCCAGGATCACTGAGGATGAACCGTTCGGAGTTAACAAGATTGTAAATAATAACATGTGAAAATTGTGTGACATGCGGACAATGCTTTGCACTATAGCTGTTAAAGATATCCAACCAATCAGCGCAAGGTACTCAGTAGACGTACATAACCACGCATGACGTGCGTATGGAAATTTTAATTGCTGTACTGTGCATTCGTGTGAACCTAAATTTAAGCTTTGAACTAAAGAGTGTTCGAGTCTCGGACCAGTTTTAGATGTCACAGCCTCGAACACAGTGACTTCGATATCAAAGGCTCCTTTTGATAGAGGCTTTCAAAGTTTAGGCCATCTTTATCGGTTAGGAGAGGGACTGCGAATGCATTCCTTCGTGGTTCATGTATCTGTTTTGGAACGTGTGACCGAACGCCTAGAATGATTCTAGTCTGTAAGGAGGATAGCGAAAAAATATAGAGCAACAAAGAACGTTTTATCCAGGCTAAGTAGTTTGTTCAGAACTTCTCGAAACTGAAATTACGTTAAATAATCCGTGCGATGTTCCGTTGGAGCCTCCTTTTATTAGACCACGTGAGTCCCAATGGTTTCTTCGCCAACGGGTTCCTTGGAGCAAAGTTTGATATAGCTGGTTTATTGTTACTGCGTGTGGCCTCGCATTGTCCAGAGATTCATGACAAACGTGTCATGACACTGAATTCTGTTTGACGGCATCTATGTACATCTGTTGAAATTCTGCCCTGGGGAGACAAGTGCTGGGGTGGGGGCTCAGAACCAACTGAATATAAAAGAAAATATAGTTTTGTATGACATCCTATCTTGGCGAGTGGATACTTCGTATGGTTTGCAGATTGTTTTAGCATTTGAAGGATATGGATGGATGAACAATAACATTGCCCAATGAGATAACTCTCAGAAACAAACTAAATTCCAAATAAAAGGTGTTGGTGGGGGCTTATAACTATTTCAATCTGAAAGAAAAGGCGACAACCAGCAAAACATATAATCTTGATTTAATATCTACTACTCAGAGTACTAGAACTATACTACATAGAGGTCTGTTTTATCGAAATTATTTTTTGGCGATAGGCTTCGGTTAGAATTCAACCAAAGGTTGAGTGGAGGATGGGGAGGGGGGCAGAGGGGAAATGTTGGAGGCTTAGAACCATCTCAGCCTGAAAGAAAGTATGCAAGTCTTCAGACCATCTAATCTCGGTTCTATACTTTTCAGACTAGAATGTCTCTTCCCTAGAAACTTTTTGTGGATACTTTTTCAATTTACATATATGTATTTTTGGCAGCATTATTCTGTTAGACTTTAGGCAAATGAGTAGGACCGACGAGTAGAGTTAGTGCCTAGAAACTATCTGAGTCTGAGATAATTTGGTAGTGAAGCGAGACCGCATAACAACTATGTACGTAGTATGTAATCTCAACTGGAGAGAGCGTGACAAAGTCATGTTGTGGCTAATTTCGCAGTGGTTTGTCACGCTGTCTTAATTTGGGATCTCGATGGTCTCGCCAAGTTGTGGGATTCTAAGTTAATTGGGTGACTAATTTTAAAATCTTTCTCTTATGGAGATTTTTTTGACAAAAAAAGTGGTGCTCATTCAGCCCAATCACGTAATCTTTAGTGAGTGCTATAACATCTGATATCGACTGGAAAGAACGTGACATTTTCACGTTGTGGTTAATTTGGTGGTATTTTGTCACGCTGTATTCAAGTGTGACGTTGGCTGATTCTCCAAGTCATAGAATTCTCAGCAGATAAGAAGACTAAATTTGAAATCCAACTTTTGAAGAGGTTTTTGTCAAAAGACGATAAAGAAAGAAAACCAAAATCTAATTCCGTCTCCAGAATGATATGTATGTATAAAGGCCAATCTCTGCTATTGTGCGTGACAATGTCACGTTGTTGCTAATTTGGCGGTGGTTTGTCACGGAGTATTTAACTGTGACTACGGTTGATTCTCTAAGCTGTAGCAGTCTCAGCTGAAAAGAGACAACATCTAAAACCCCGTTTTTCAGTTTTTTAGAACAAAAGAACAGGGCGCACTTCGCAATTTGCGGTCAATTGAGAAGTCAATTATGAAGTCCAATCTCCGCTAGTAAGTGTGACAAAGTCACGTTGTGACTAATTTGGTTGTGGGTTGTCACGCTGTATTTAAGTGTGACCTTATTTGATTCTCAAGCTCAATTTCAATCAAAAACGGAGAGAAAAAAACTAATCATATAAATGGACAAAAAGAGCCACTGCAAAAGGGCGTAATTCAATTCCGCCTTAATGTAATTACTATGCGTCGGGTATAATTTGGTGTCCGGCATTACAGATTACAAATTGAGTAGCACTAGCGGACGAGAAGGGGTAGAAAAACTGGAATTCCCCCTTCTTTAGTGAATTTAAAAAGTGCAGTTTGTTCCCTAAGGTGTAGATAAAATGGCCCAAAACTGCCGATTCCCTCCTCTTTGACACAATTCCCCTCCGTTCAAGGTTTGTTCCGTCCGTCAGTGCTCAGTAGTAAAGCCCTTTCTCGAAATTCTAGTGAGCAACGGACATTTGAGCTTTTCCTGGCCATGAAACATCGATTTATAGTATTTTGGACATGAACTTGAATACAAGCCAATCGTTGTCGTCTCTGCCAGGGCGATTAAAGGCCTATTGTTATGGTACATACAGTGTACATACCATACGAAATTTGAGTATATTTTCATCCAAGCTTTTTTTTCGAATTCCACTGAACGGAAAGCAAACGCTTTGGACTGGAAACACACAGCAAAACGCAATCACCGTTGTGCTTGTTTTGACGATTGGTTTGGGTGAAAACATTTCAGATCAGTTTTAAGGTTACTTTACACACACCTTAGGGAACGATTTCAACTTTTCGCAACTCCCAAAGAGGGGGAATTTCCATTTTCCGTTCTCCACTCGCCGGTAGTACATTAGGAGTACACGGGCGGATTGGTGGATGTTGTACCTTAAATTATAAATAAGTAGGTTTTATAAAAAATAGACACACATAATGGGGGAATAATAAACTATCTATATTAAAAAAAGTAAAAAAAAAAACTTGTTTTCCAGAAACAATCAACGGAATCAAATTTACAATCACTGAGAGTTCCACAGGTTATGGGAAAATACAGTATTGTTTTCCACGTTGTGTTGTGGTGAAGTAAATGTTTTAAGCTCCGTCACCGTCTACGAATCCGTAACATATCCGTAACATCTCATGTTAACCGTAACATACTATGTTACATAACGTGTTACGCAGTAGTTTTCAAGGGTTTATTTCTTCAAACTTTTTCTGATTAACTATCAATCGATTGGAAGTAATATTGTAATTAGAGTAAAGATTTCGGAAATGATTTTCCTGGAGCTCGGAAATACAGATAACTCAGCTATAACGAAAGATTTTCCGATGAATTCCAATGAATCTTATATTCTGGGTTTCCTTTGCTATATATTCTTTTCCCGTCGACTAAGTAAACACACTTAGACACGTATTATCCACTGGCGGACGAGCTAATCCTCCAAAGGGATGGGAAATTCGCCAAAGAGGAAGTTTTCAGGTCATATTACCTACTTCTTAGGGATCTAGTTTTACTTTTTCAAAACACCAAAGTGGGGGGGGGGGGTATTCCACTTTTCCCCTCCTCGTCCGCTAGTGGATTATCCATATATTGGATGACCGGAAACTTTGTAAAGAGCTTCTTGAGATTCTAGTGATAACTTGAGACTTCTTAAAATGATAACTTTCCCAACCCCAAACATCACCAGCTGACCGTAATCGCATGCTGTATGCGTATCCAGGGTTTCTTGAAATCCACACAGACGTCAACAAAAACATGAACATCACAAATAAGACCCGATTTATTCTCAAAAACGTACTTTGAATCAGAAAACTGCTGATTAACACTCAATGTAACTGGAAATGATCAGTTTTTCAATCTTCTCTACAAAATAGAGCCGGTTGCAAAGGTTGCAACAGGTGCTGCTGACGACCGGGTGGGCCGGACCCATTGATATCTTTAGAACTGAAATTGACTACTTTTGGGGAACATAAACATACAGTATATCGAACTGCCGAAGAACTATGAGCTTCTGGTATGTGGCTAAAAAACGGTAAAAAAGGTTTATTTTCCTTTTCAAATTTTCAATTAGCTCAACTACAAAAACTATTGTGGTCTCGCTGAATGTTGCATGTTACATCGTACACCCTAACTTTGAAAAAAGACTAACACAACACGTTAATAAATTTACTTTACAAATCCTAGATTTGGATAATGTGAGAGGATTCTGAAATGGCCGTACCAAAGAATCGGAACTACAGACCACTGGCGGACGAGCTAAATCTCCAAAGGGAAGGAAGTTTTCCAAAAGGAGGGTATCTTCTCAAAGAGGGGGTAATTCGCGGTAATTAGGCCATTTTACCTACACCTTATGAAACAAACTCTTTTTTCGAAAATCGTCTAAGAGAGGGAAAATCCACTTTTTCCATCCGTTCTCGTCCACTTGTGACCAAAATAACGGAACTACAGAGGTCCGACAAAAGCACCGGCGGACGAGCTGACCCTCCAATGGCTGGGAAATTTCCCCAAAGAGGGGGAAATGGTAGTTTTCAGATTATTAATCTGAACTTAAGGGAACGGATTGAAATTTTTAAAAAACCCCAAAGAGAGAGGAATTTCATTTTTTTCCCCTTCTAGTGGTTCGCTAATGGGTGAAAGTACTGTACCCACGGTAGCGAGCCAACCACCGGGAGAGACGTGAGCTGGCATATATTACGGTTCTTGAAGTGGGTCGTGGGTCGTGGCAGAAATACCCTGCGCACACTTTTTCTAAAATAGGGAGAATAACGAACTTGAGTTTTTCAAATACATATACACAAGTTTAATTGATAAAAAAACTAGCCTAACTCCTAGGTTAGCCAATGGTAATTATCAGTGGTTTGTTTATGTTAACTGACACTGGCCACCATGATAAACATACATACTCTGGTCAGCCAGTCAGTTAGTCAGTCAATCCGTCAGTCAGTCAGTCAGTCTGTCAGTCAGTCAGTCAGTCAGTCAGTCAGTCAGTCAGTCAGTCAGTCAGTCAGTCAGTCAGTCAGTCAGTCAGTCAGTCAGTCAGTCAGTCAGTCAGTCAGTCAGTCAGTCAGTCAGTCAGTCAGTCAGTCAGTCAGTCAGTCAGTCAGTCAGTCAGTCAGTCAGTCAGTCAGTCAGTCAGTCAGTCAGTCAGTCAGTCAGTCAGTCAGTCAGTCAGTCAGTCAGTCAGTCAGTCAGTCAATCCGTCAATCAGTCAGTCGTTCGGTCAGTCAGTCAGTCTGTCAGTCAGTCAATCCGTCAGTCAGTCCGTCGTTCAGTCAGTCAGTCAGTCAGTCAGTCTGTCAGTCAGTCAGTTAGTAAGTCAGTCAGTCAGTCAGTCAGTCAATCAGTCAGTCAGTCAGTCACACACCATGACCCGTCATCACCCCTAGCCAAGCCCAGACTTTTTATATTTGGCAACAACGTTCATTAAATGAAACACGATGGATGTCGTCAAGGTAACGAGCTTTTTTTATTCGGATCGGATCGGCTTGAGTCAATTACATGTAACAGATCACTGGTTCTTTCTCTGTTCGGTCAGCTCGACATTTCGCTATATTAACATACATACAGTATCTTGTAAAACTTTTACCATTCCTAGTTATTCCTTGAAAGTAACTCGAGTATGGTGCTAAAATTAGATGGAGATACATAAAAATGGTTTACAGTACGTTTTTGTGGCCAAAAAACTTTTTGGGTGACACGAATCCTTGGTTTTGGTCTAAAACTTCTGTGAAAAAAACGGCGTATGTTCAAATTCAAGTCTTCCAAACCATTGAGGATGGTATTAGAGTTCTCCGAACCCGAACCTCCTGAGAAGCTGCAAGAAGCTGACACTGAAAACTTTACTCACTCACTCACTCACTCACTCACTCACTCACTCACTCACTCACTCACTCACTCACTCACTCACTCACTCACTCACTCACTCACTCACTCACTCACTCACTCACTCACTCACTCACTCACTCACTCACTCACTCACTCACTCACTCACTCACTCACTCACTCACTCACTCACTCACTCACTCACTCACTCACTCACTCACTCACTCACTCACTCACTCACTCACTCACTCACTCACTCACTCACTCATTCACTCAATCACTTACTCACCGGATGTATCTATCCAACACTCTTTCATATTATACTCATCGCCACTGACAACCTAAAAATCATATTTTTATGGAAATCATTTATATGAAGCGTTGTTGTTGTTGTTGTTGTTGTTGTTGTTTTTTTTCTGTTATTATTTCAGGCGTTTTCACCCGATAAAAACATTTTTTGTCGCCCGTATAAAAAAATGCTTTTGTAATGATTGAGTGATGAGTATTGTCGTTATTTCTGTATTTAGAGAGCTTTTGTGTTCGTGATTCTTTTGTTATGAATACTGTTGTGCTGAGCACTGATGAGCGAGTTAACCCTTCAAACGGAGGGGAATTTCGTCAAAGAGGGGAATCGGCTATTTTCAGGTCCTTTCACCTACACCTCATGGAACAAATCCTACTTTTGAACTCAACAAAAATGGGGAAATTTATTTTTCCCACCCCTTCTCGTCCGCTAGTGGTGCTGAGTAGGAAAGCTGATTTCTCAATGTGGATACATCCTGCCTGAATTCGTTATCGGTGAAAAATGTAGGTGAGATTGTGAGATTCATTTTCGATCATCTGGTCAGTCATTTTTCTAATCAGTCAGTCAGTCAGTCATTGATTGATTCATTCATTCATTCGTTCAGTCCGTCTGTCAGTCAGTCAGCCAGTCTGTCAATCAGTCAGTCAGTTTATCTGACTTGACAGTCAGTCAGTCAACTCTTCAAACATAATATTTTTATCAAGTATTCTACTTAAATGAACAATTTTTAAGCAGTTTCACAGGTCAGACTTCTCCCGTACAAAAGCGGACCAGAAGAGGAGAGAAAAGTGGAATTCCCCCCTTTTCGTTGTTTTATTGTTACTATCGTTGTTTTATTCGTTTATTTAGGTTAATTGGGTAATTTTTCCAATTCCTACTTCTCTGGAAAGATTCACCTCTCTTCGGGAGATAAGCTCGTCCGCCAGCGGTCCCGTAATTTATCATCCAATGTTGCTTTAATTTTTCCACTTTATGTTTGATGACTGTTAATTAATCACTCAATTTGTGTTCACCTATTTGGGTTTATTTTCCATATCTTCCTGACTTTTTGATCTGGCCGCCTGCTATACTTAAGTTACATACCCGTAGCGTCTTCTTACTTATTTTGTAGCTACATACTGTTGTTGTTGTCGTTTTGTTGTTGTTGTTGCCGTTGTTGTTGTCGTCGTTGTTGTTGTTGTTGTGGTTGTTGTTGTTGTTGTTGTTGTTGTTGTTGTTGTTGTTGTTGTTGTTGTTGTTGTTGTTGTTGTTGTTGTTGTTGTTGTTGTTGTTGTTGTTGTTGTTGTTGTTGTCGTTTTGTTGTTGTTGTTGCCGTTGTTGTTGTCGTCGTTGTTGTTGTTGTTGTGGTTGTTGTTGTTGTTGTTGTTGTTGTTGTTGTTGTTGTTGTTGTTGTTGTTGTTGTTGTTGTTGTTGTTGTTGTTGTTGTTGTTGTTGTTGTTGTTGTTGTTGTTGTTGTTGTTGTTATTGTTGTTGTTGTTGTTGTTGTTGTTGTTGTTGTCGTACCATAATCCAGACAAAGACGACAAAGACCGATAAAAAACGTCAGATAACGTCTGATCGATATAAAAAAACGTGAACAACAACATCAAAATTCAGCATTTCAGATCGGTTTTCCTCCACAGTGAATGATCTGATCTTTGGCGGATGAGCTCAATAGCGGACGAGAAAGGGTGGGAAAAGTGGAATTCCCCCCTCTTTGGCTTTTTTTCAAAAATATAATTTGTTCCCTAAGGTGTAGGTAAAATGGTCTGAAAACTGTAAATTCTCCCCTCTTTGACGAAATTCCCCTTCCTTTGCGGGTTTGGCTTGTCCGCCAGTGGATGAGCTAAACCTCCAAAGGGAGGGGAATTTCGTGAAATAGAGGGGATTAGCAGTTTTATAGTCATTTTACCTACACCTTAGAGAACAAATTCAACCTTTTGAAAACGCCAAAGAGGGGGGAATTCCACTTTTCCCACCCCTTCTCGTCCGCTAGTGGATGGGGGCATCGGGTGTTCTTTGGGGTCGTCTCCCATAACATTCACAGTTAATAAGGAGCATTAATTTGAAAACCCGCCAAAAAATTTATCAAACATTACAGCCTGTTTTTTTCTCAGGTTACTCAAGAATAAGTTGTTGGCTTCAATGAAATAAATGAATTCAAACTGGTTCAGCCGCAAATTAATTCTCTAGGAAATATCTTGTTTTCATGAGTTAAGAACAACATGACAACATTTGAACTTTTTCATTTAATTTTGGGTAACAGGTCGATAAAAATAATATATTGATAACGAGAAACCCTGACCAAGCTATAAGACAGGTGTCACAGGCCACTGGCCACGAGCCAAACCTCCAAATTGAGGGGAACGTTCCCGAAGAGATGGAATTCGCAGAAATCAGTCCATTTCGCCTACATCTGAAGGTACCAAAGTTACTTTTTTGAAACGGCCGAAGAGGGGGGAATTCCTCTTTTCCCACCCCTTCTCGTCCGCTATTATATAAGACTGGTTTCACGGACAGACGACGAATACCATTTGGGTTAAAGAGGATTGGATTCGATTTTTTATGACTGTCATTTCGTTTCGTTTCGATGGTTTCGAGATTTTCGTTTCGTCTTGTTTTTGATAATGATGGTTTTTATGCGTCCACGAGCGAAAAGACTTATCTGATTACACAAAGGAATAAAATAAAATAGTATTTCGTAATATAGGCTTTTGTTTATGGGTTATGCTCTAGTTACACAAAGGAGTGAACTGAAATGAAAGTATACATTTCTTTTAGTTATTTTAATTCGTTGTTAACAAGTAATTATCATAATTAGACAAATTAAATTTAACATTTCTTTGCATCGAATTTCCACTTTTTGTTTCGATCAGCATCGTTTCACCGAGAAAATGGTAAAATTTTCTTCTTATTACCGTAAAATTACCATAAAATTTAATTCTTATCTTTCTGTCGGTTATCACGTGAGTTTTTCCTCAATGCTTTCATGGTTTACGGTTCGCATTTTGATATACGAAAAATTGCGATACGTTGAGGTAGTTTTTCGTTTTGTACAATACAAACATACTTCAGAGTTTCTCATTACTACAAAAAAATTTCGTAATCCTTTTGGCACGAATACAAATTTCGGCGCGCGTTCAAATTAAACCAATCTTTAGCAGATAAATGAACACAACTCATAAGACGTATAGTAAAGAGTTTTTTCAGAAATAACATTAGTAACAAGATATGTAATCGGACCAAGCTATAAACCACACGCAAAATAATCGCAGGCGTTCAAATTTAGTCTGCTAAATAGTGAGAATGTTATAATAACAAAAAAGACAAGTTCCCAACTACATAGATACTTAGAAACATCAAACAGCTCCGAAAAAACAAAGAAACTAAGAAGAAAAACTTCAGTGGTAAACAACCTTCCGCTAATAAAACACTTTGTCATCGTCAGTCAGCCACTGGTGCGCCAGCGAAACCACCAAAGGGAGGGGAACTTTTCTAAAGAGGGGGAGTTGGCAAAACTTTGGTCTTTTTTTCTACACCTTAAGGAACAAACTATACTTTTTGAACTTGCCAAAGAGGGGGGAATTCCTCCTCGTCCGCTAGTGTAGGGTTTTTTAGGAATAACATTAGTCACAAGATAATCGAACCAAGCTATAAATCACACGCAAAATAATCGCAGGCGTTCAAGTTTAGTCTGCTAAACAAGTGAGAATGTTATAATAACAAAAAAAGACAAGTTCCCATTTACATAGATAATTAGAAACGTCAAACAGCTTCAAAAAAAACAAAGAAACTAAGAAGAAAAACTTCAGTGGTAAACAACCTTCCGCTAATAAAACACTTTGTCAACGTCCGTCAGCCACTGGCGGACGAGCTAAACCATTAAAGGGAGGGGAATTTCGCCAAAGAGTGGGGAGTCGGCAGATTTCAGGCCATTTTATCTGCACCTTAGGGAACAAAATCTACTTTTTGAAAACGCCAAAAAGGGGGGAATTTCCACTTTTCCGTTCTTCCCTCGTCCACTAGTGCAGTCAGCCAAGTAGTTTCTGTTGCGCTTGATATTGTTTGTGGAAAAAAGTTTTCAAGTTAATTTGGTATCAACAGTTCGCACGGCACGAAGACAAACTGTCTCGATATTAGGCTTGTTCGTAATTTCTTATCAAAAATAATTATATAGACCCCTTTACGCTCATGTGCAATGAACTAAGCACAATTATCGTATGTAATCCAACGGTCATGTGAAAAAAATTTTTATTATCGAAAATTTGTTTGCGCACCAAAACCCGGTTTGAATTCAAATTTCGCGCCAAAATATATCTGATTAACAGGACACCTTAGATAGGCTATGTATATAAAGCTTGTTGAAGGTGTATTATTATCATTATTGGGTTCATTATTTGTTATTGTTCTTGTTTTTTTCTGTTGAAACCCGTCACGCACATATCGCAACAAACTAGACGTCATGTTTGTATGATGTACTTGTACATGTAGGTTGTAATTGTACATGTATGTTGTACTCTTGTACATGTATGTTGTACTTGTACATGTATGTACATATGTTGTACTTGTACATGTGGGCTGTACTTGTACATGTACATATGTTGTATGTGTACATGTAAGTTGCACTCGTAAATGTATGTTGTACTTGAACATGTATGTTGTACTTGTACATGTATGTTGTACTTGTGCATGTGTCATGAGGAGAGATACAAAAAATTCTGAAAACTTGACCGCGCGCAAAGTGCACATTTGAATTTGAATTGCGCGCCAAAAAACGTTGTGTGTTGGCTTGAATTGCGTGTGACGTTGTTTTTGAAATATGGGTTAATTAACTCAGTCATTGTTCGCTCTATTCGATATGACAGAAAGAAACTGAACTTCTGAAACACTCTCGTCATTAAATATTTAGTTGCCTATTTGTAATTAATGCACTTGCTGTACAGTAATTACATATTTAGTTGCATATTTATAATTAAGTCATCTACTGAACATTCAAAAAATTTAGTTGCGTATTTGTATTTTTGAATTTACCGTTGTGCAATATAGAGTGTCATGAATGTCAGATAATTTTCATGAACCCGTTTTAGGAATGATTTTCAATATGGAAACGTATTTCTATTGAAAGTTTTGTAAATTTATAGTCAGAGAAAAGTTTTACAAGGACACTTTTTCCAGATCCCAGAAAACAACAAAATTTATTAGGGGCTTCTTTTCGCCAACCCACAAAATCACGCACGACATCAGAACCACATTTTCCCACAAATAAATTATGCGCGCCAAATGCAGATTTGAATTCAAATTGCGCGCCAAAAATTTTTCTGTGTAACAAGAACTGGCATACTCAGTTACTCAGGTTCATTGCCGACTCCATTGCCATTGGCTGACTTTCAGTTTGGCCCTTTTTCCAGATCCAGACCCGATAAAAAACAACATAATTTATTATGGGCCTCTATCACCAACCAATAGCAGGCCGTAATAATGCGCGCCAAATAAAGATTTGAATTCAATTACATACATAATTAGGTAAGTATGTGGTTGTTGTAGGTCAATAGCGTTACATTAAGTCCTGGTTACGGTTTGAAAGTTAGTCTTTATCCATTGGAGAACACTACGTACTGTTCTGTTTTTTTTCGGACCCCAGAAAAAAACAACATAATCTACAGGGTGGGCCAAAAAAAACGACCAAGCTTTGATCTGATATAGAGGTGGCTGTTTTGATTAATTAAGCTTGTCGTTTTCAATAGGTGTTAACAACATATAAACTTAGTTCTATCGAGAATTTCGTTAGGATCGGTTCGGGTTTGAGAGAATTGTGCACTTTTGACTGAAAAAGTTGCTCGCTCGTTTTTACAACAGCCATACACAGCTAAATACGATGACTTGTCCCTACGATGAGATTTGTCACTGAAACATGGACTTCTGTTTTTTTTGGGCAATTTTTCATCGCAGTTAACCTTTTTCCGCCTGAAAAATATGAGTTTCATCAAAAAAATTTGAGTTTTGAAACTTGTGTGAAAATTTCAGATGAAAGCGAGTGAAAAAGTCGCTTTAACTACAGTTTGACCCATTATAAGCGTGTTTTCAAATTTTTTGTCTTAACAAAATTAGTTTTAGTTCTATAATATGCTGTATTTGACAGTTTTGATAGTTATTGTTAGAAATTATTGTCAACAGTTGATACAAATCTTAATTAAGTGACATTCTAAACCGTTGTAAAAATGCGCGAGATGTTTTTCGGGAAGCACGTGCACAACTTTTGTTATAATCCGAATATCATCTTGAAAACTTCAGGAAAACTAAGTTATTTTGTTGTTAATATATGTTGAAAACGACGAACCAAAATATTAGACACAGCCACCTCTAAGTCAGATCAAAGTGTGATCGTTTTTTTGGCCCACCCTGTATAATGGCCTCTACCGCCAACCCAAAGATTCATGTCTAACACCCAGAACCACATTTCCACCAAAAAATTTTATGCGCGCCAAAAGCAGATTTGAATTCAAATAATTAGGTAAGTACATAAGTATGTGGTTGTAGGTCAATAAGCGTAACATTAAGTTCTGGTTACGGTTCGAAAAGTAATCACCTAACCATTGGAGAACCCTAGAACTGGTTCTGCCTTTTTTCCACACCCAAAAAACAACATAATTTATTATGGGCCTCTATCGCCAACGTCAGACACCCAGAACCACATTTTCTTCCCTGAAGAAAACCGATAAAACCAGAGAAAAAAAACGTATCGACGTGCCTCAGGTCGTTTGATTTATAGTCGGTTCAACTCAACATGCAATCTGCTGTGAAACTCTTCACATTCAACCTGTTGTTTTTCTCAATATACAAAACGTTTGTATAGCTTTCTCAATGTAAAACTGTTGTTCTTCCCGTGGATAACTTATGTACCTTTTCGCGCCGTTAAAAACCGTTTCGCGTGAGTCCATTAAAAAAATCTTGATAACAATATACACCAGCGCAAGCAGGAACGACATTTTATGGAACGGGCCAAAAACAAAATTGTTCCCGACGACGTCCCACAGTCGTATGGCAACTGAATCTATAGGGTGGGCCAAAAAAACCATTGGATTTTGAACGTTAATAACTCGATAATTATGATTGAACCATCGATCCAATCGTTCTTGTTGTCATTTGAAAGCCAATACTTTAACTTAAAATCCCTTCAATTTTAGTCATGTTTTATTGAGTTGTCCCCTCAAGTTACAGAAGAAACCCCCGAAACCCACGTTTTTTGGCCCAGTATGATGACTTTTATCATTCCTGAAATGCTAAAAAAATAACCAATTTTTTTCCCATAATATTTTTCACGTATTGTTTTAATCATTTTGTTTATTCAAGATCAAAGAATTAAATATTTAACTAAGCAGAATATACTCATCTAAGGTAACTCTGAAACGGGATAAAACCAAAAGGTGGTTTTACAAACTCCTATGGAAACTGAATCGCTGTGTTGACTTTTTGCATTGCTGATTTCAGAATGTAAAAAAAACACTAACAAAATTTCAAATGATCGGCGGATTCTTTCCTTCAAAACATAATTTCATTTATTCATTATGAATGACACTTTGAACACAAGTTTCGTTGGATGCGTTGAAGGGAACGAACCGAGAAAAAAAGTTGTTCCATCAAATAACGGCTGTAATGAGTTTTTCCCGTTACTGGTGCTCTCACCAGATGTTTGGCCGCAAAAACTATCGTGTGGTCCAAAGTAAAACTATCGTGTGGTTCAAAGTAAAACTATCGTGTGGTCCAAAGTAAAACTATCGTTTGGTCCAAAGTAAAACTATCGTATGGTCCAAAGTAAAACTATCGTATGGTCCAAAGTAAAACTATCGTGTGGTCCAAAGTAAAACTATCGTTTGGTCTACAGTAAAACTATCGTGTGGTCCAAAGTAACACTATCGGGTGGTAGAAAAGTAAAACTATAGTATGGTCCAAAGTAAAAGTATCATATGGTTCAAAATAAAAATATCGTGTAGTCCAAAGTAAAACTATCGTATGTTTCAAAGTAAAACTATCGTGTGGTTCAAAGTAAAACTATCGTGTGGTCCAAAGTATAACTATGTATCGTGTGGTGTGGTCCAAAGTAAAACTAAAGTATGGTCATAAGTAAAAGTATCATATGGTTCGAAATAAAAATATCGTGTAGTCCAAAGTAAAACTATCGTGTGGTAAACAAAACTATCGTGTGTTTCAAAGTAAAACTATCGTGTGGTCCAAAGTAAAACTATCGTGTGGTCCAACGTAAACTATCGAGCTATAGTCGACGATGAGTTTCTTGATCCAAAAATCACTCTTTTTATTTCGAATGTACTCAAATTGGCCTTTTTTCCCATCTGTCTGCATTTCTAACTGAGGATTTCAAGACCGAAGGATTCACTAAAACATTCAAAGTGTGAATATCACTGAACTTCCTATAGTGCGCCAAAATTCCTATAGTGCGCCAAAATTCCTATAGTGCGCCGTACTTCCTAGCTCCTACAGTGCACCGAACTTCCTATAGTGCGCCGAACTTCTTATAGTGCGCCGAACTTCGTATAGTGCGCCGAACTTCCTATAGTGCGGTGAACTTCCTATAGTGCGCCGAACTTCTTATAGTGCGCCGAACTTCTTATAGTGCGCCAAACTTCCTATAGTGCGCCGAACTTCCTATAACCGAACTTCCTTTAAAGCGCCAAAATTATCTGAACTTCCTATAGTGCGCCAAACTTAACCCCCACTCGTTGTGTGGTTTTGGATAACCAGCGAGAAATCATATACAAAAAAGTCATAATCCCAAAAAAAATTACGAACAAAAACGCCAAAATTTATTGTCTCGAACAGAAAAAACACTCTGATTGTAAAATATGTAGAACAGCAGATGTGAGGCGGTAAGAACGTCATATTTCTCGATTGTTGCGCTTGTGAAAGATACAATTTGGGATATATTGTCCGCTGGTTTATCGCCTATCCAGGGATTATTGTAATTAGGAAAACTTTTGGCGTGCAATTTGTTCAGATGACTTGGATTAGAATCCTAGATAACCGAATTTGAAATCTCGTGTGGTTTTATATTTTACGCGCCATTTTATACCAATCAACAATACATGCTTTTTTCTCACGTATGCAAACGCTCGACTCCACGCGTATCAATCCAATCAACCCACAGTTTCTTTGGTTCACATAAAACACGTTGATTGGACTCAGCAAATTAAAAAATAAAAAACAAAAAAAAATCGAAAGTTTAATTCTTATCATTTTCAGTGGCAAGAAATCTCGAATTTGCTACATCATTCATATGATTTTGACGTGAACAGGGGTGATGGTGAAACCAGTTGTCCACGCCCGCGAACGAACGCTTTCTGGGCAGTTTTTTCGGCAGTTTTTTACACATGCCAACGAGATGTTATGCAGTTTTTTATACGTGTCTGCTGTATGCAGTTTTTCATGCCCGCATGTAAGCTAGCCAAAATTGTCAAACGACTGTGTATGTATGTTATGTGGGAATGCTGATTTTTTGGCAAGTCTTTTTCCATATAAACAAGTTCTGATGGTCATAAAAGGATTTTTAGAAAGTATATACGTTGATTATTCTTATATTGATGGCTTGATCATCTTTTATTATTACTAACGTTTTTGGCGCGCTATTTGAATTCAAATCTTCTCTGCGCGCGTTCAAACTTTCTGAATTTTTGTACGTTATGACGACGTGTGATTTGAGGATGATAGTGATTTTTCGGCAAGTCTTTTTCCATATAAACATGTTTGAATGTCTCTTTTATATGGTATAGAAGTTGATTATTATGTTGATTTCCATACACAGCCATGAGTTAGTGATTTAAAAGGAGACTGAATTTGAATAAATGTCGTTTTTTCTCTCCAAGTTTGCCAAAATATTCTGCGTGATTTTTAGCAGACACAATTAGGGAGTGCACTGATCTTTTTGCCATGCATGCAAAAGTCTTACTGAAGCCGCCACAACGTTTCTGCCTTCAATTTGTGAATACGGGTAATATGTAGATCCCAACGATATTCACACCCACCAAATAAAGCCCGTATGTTATTTCTGCAAGCAAAAATACTGCTCAAAACGTCTGACAATGAAACATCACTAGCCTCAACTCAACTCGGTGGACATCTTAGGTGCATAGAACACAGTATAGCACGAGGTGATGATGATTGATGTGCGTGTTAACACTGATTGTCTGATGTTTCATTATCAGACATTTTGGGCAATAACTTTGCTTGCAGAAACAACATACATACGGGTTTTACCAACGCTCACGGCACGCCCACCACCACCTAATTCGTACGCATCCGCAGCGACCAGCTCTGCCGAACCGCGGTACATACCCGGTGACAGTATCCAATACGGCACACATGCCAGACGTGAGCAAATTCATAATTAGAAGATTGGAATGTCATGTTATAATTGAGGTTCGAATATTTCGCGACAAAGGCGACAAATTCACGGTTTTTTGAATGAAACTCTTGCCAGTCATTCTAAATTAAAAATTTGAAATTAATATGCCTGGCAAAAATGTATAAAAAAATAGTGTGCTTGAACTTTTTTTACAAAAAACTGTCCCGACAATGTTCCGGAAAACTGTCGCGAAATATTAGAACCTCAGTTATAGCTTATAAGCTTATTGATTGTCAAAGCATACGAACATTTTGCTCGATTCATTGCATGAATTTAAACTCCATAAAATAAGTCTTTTAATAACCAAGAAATCCTAATCAAGTTATAAAACTTTTTTTCCCGTCACGAGGGACTGATAGATAGCATTACATGCACTTAAAAAATTGTTGTTGTTGTTACGGCAGCGCACAGTTTTTTTCGCCGACAGTTTTTTTCGCAGGCAGGTTTTTTCGTTTGCAGTTTTTTCAGTGTTTACGGCGAACGTCTCACAGCTGTCGACCGATTATTCGATTTTGCGATACTCTAAGTGTCGACCGATTATATCTGGCAGTTTTTAGCAGTCTTCTTTTTAGCAGTTTTTGGCAGTCCGTCTTGCAAGGGTTGACTGTATTCATTCTTTTAGGAGTGTGAGTAGTATATAATCACGCGTGCATTTTTTATATTGATTTGAAAAATTCTCGACATTTTGCTAAATTTATTTAGTTCAAGTTCAAGTTTATGTAGTGTAGTGCGTAGGGCGCCAGCCTCGAAAACTGGCGGTGTAAGTACGAAACTTGACTTGAGACACAGACCTGACGCATTGCTCAGGGATTTCTTCTATTGCCAGTCACTTTGTTCAACCTCTCTGGCCACTACGAAAACACCGTTCTGAATGGTATTAGTGTGCCTTGTTGACTTCCAGTAATGAAAAAGTCCAAGTAAAAAAATCTTTGTTTTACAAGTTTTTAGATGTTTATCATTCTCGATAGACGGAACGGTTCTTATCAGTACATTCTCTAGTATCGGTAGTATACATACGAATTAGTGGTTCGATAAAAACTCATTAAGTCCCCTGTTATGTTTTGTTGTTTTTTCTTTCGTTTCTTCAATTTTTTGATTTTTATATTTGTTTTTCTTATTTTATGTTTCTATTATAGCTTGGTCAGGGTATCCTGCTACTGAAATTGGTTTTGATAAGCCGTTTACGTTTGCAATGGATTTTGCGCACCGTTCGTATGTTTTGCAAATGCCGTCCGAACAAAAAAACTTTATTTCTCGGACATTTGAAAGCGCGCCAGAAGCATATTTGAATTCAAACTGCGCGCCAAAAACTTTTGGGCTATCAAGAAACCGTGGGTCGGGTATAACGCGGAATGATTTCCCACATCATTTTTGTAACCGTAACGGAAGTTCGAAAACTGTGTTATCAGAATGCAAGGTCATGGTGCGAGTTTGGTAAGAACTTGTTGTATAAGGAAAGTTAGTCTTTTGACGTGTTTTAAAAGTTCGAAAACAAAAAAACATGAAGTTCAGTTAAATGGGTCATTCAGTTCATCCAAACCAAAAACCACGTTTTATTCAAGTTTTTTTGGGCTCACGTTTTTTTATTCCACTAGTTGTGTCGTGGACGCCTGTATGTACATGTGTATGTACATATATGTACGTACATACATACATACATACATACATACATACATACATACACATACATACATACATACATACATATTGTACATACGCATGTACCATACACTTATGAACAAGTACATAGTGGCTGTAAAGTCTCTCGACGAACTACAAAACCTGTATATTAATTTTACAGAAAGCCTAAAAATGTAAAGATACGACTCCAATTCTGATCGTCATATTCACTTTTTCAGGTACTTCTACGCCAGTATGACCAGTATGACGATATTTTTCTTCATAAGAAACGGACGGTCTGCAAAACGGGTTGAGACTTTACAGCCACCCTGTATAGACCACAAACATAGACGACTGGGGGACATCGGCGCTTGGCACCCAGACCACAGACACCCCCTCCCCCTTTTGTGGAGTTGGCTGGGGGCAAGAGTTCTGCCCCCCCCCCCCCTCCGTTCCTGCCCGGGCCCCAGCTTTTCTATGTAGTGTCCCCCACGATGCACTAGCGGACGAAAAGTAGTGGAAAAAATGGAATTCCGTGCTTATTGGCGCTTTCAAAAAAATAGAATTTGTTACTTAAAGTGTAGGTAAAAAGCCTATTTCTGTCAATTCCCCTTGTCATTTGTAGGTTTGTCTCGTCCGTCAGTGTGCATCCTTGTAAGCAAAGCAGACTGCAGAGTCAAAAGTACAATAAATTAGATATCATTAGATCAGTATGCATTCGGCAGTTACGCAAAAGCTTACAATGCATCAACATGTTAGAGAATAGCAGACTATTATCAGAACGATCTCGATTCAAATCACGCGTGCATTCAGAAAAAATCTGCCGTGAACGAAACAGTGTCATATCACAGGCGGACAAGGCCAACCTACAAAGGAGGGGAATCTCCCCATAGAGGGGGGGGGACCGGCCGAAATTTGGTCTGGAGCATACTAAACCTTTTGGAATTGCCAAAGAGGGGGATTCCACTTCTCCCATCCTTTCTCGTACGCTAGCGACACCAGACATGTACATGTACATCGCGTGTCGGTTTTTAGAACGTTTTTTATATGTTGGTTCACAGCGACCCCCAGAGCAGCCGGTTCGTATCTCATACATTTTATCGGATGAAACACCATGATACAAACTATTTAAAAAGTTGTTCACTTCAGTATTTGTCATTCTATCAATGTCAATCATGGAATCTGTCGATTGATGAGTAGAAAAAATCTAATCATGAATGATGAATGTTTCGGGACGAAACGCATTAGAAATATTTTTTTTCACTCAGTTCTCACTTTAAGTAAGCTAGAATTAATATTATGATTTTGTATCTTATGTATTATTTTTCTACGTATTTCATGTTTTTCATGTACATTGCTGGTTTTGGAAACGTTTTCATGTTGTATCACGGCGAACCCCAGGACAACCGGTTTGATTAGTCCACTAGCGGACGAGAAGGGGTGAGAAAAGTGGAATTCCCCCCTCTTTGGCGAATTTAAAAAGTACAATTCGTTTCTTAAGATGTAGGTTTTCAATTGATGTTTAGGAAAAACCTTACTGTGAACGAACGAAAAGTGTTCGCTTTATATCGACGATTTCCCGGACGCAAAAATAAAGAACGTTTTTTTTCGTTCGTTTCGTGGTGACCCACAGCTCCATAGCGAACAAGCATTCCCTACTCATATCAAGTGCAAAATTTCGAATAGAAATGTTGACTGGAAGTACAAAAAAGAAATTTTATAATCCAGTTTTTTTTATCTTTCATAATTTTTTTTCTCCTGTCAAATTTGATTAAAAAACTTATTTCAGCTATACATTTCATCGCACGAAATCATTGTATGATATAAAAAACGTATTCACCTCTGTATTTGTCATTGTGTCAATATCAATCATGATCACTTTCAATTGATGTTTCGGAAAAATCTTACTGTGAACGAACGAAAAGTGTTCGCTTTATATCGATGATCTCCCGGGCGCAAAGTATAGAACGTTTTTTATGTTCTTTCGTGACGACCCACAGCTCCATAGCGAACAACAAGCCCCCTCGCCCCCCCCCCCCCGTTTTTCTATAAAGCTGGAGCACTGGTGATGAGGAAGACCATTTGAAATGGTGAATTTCCATGAAAAAAGGAAAACTCTTATTTTCATAGTTTTATATTCCATAGAAAATAAATTCCATATTCTACTAAAAAGTTTTAGCTTCATATCGATGATCTCCCGGGAAAAAGTATAGAACGTTTTTTATGTTCTTTCGTGACGACCCGCAGCACCATAGCGAACAAACAAGCCCCCTCCCCTCTCTCGTCAACCGACAGCTCCCCCCCCCCCCGCATATTCTATGAAGCTGGGGGGGGGGGGGCGGAACATTGGTGAACAGGTAAGTATTTCGGAAAAGCTGAAATTCTCTAAAAAGGGAAAATCATAGTTTTAGTTATCCATTACTTAAAATAAAACTTCAATTTGAGAAAGTTTTTGTTTTATATCGACGATCTCACAGGACAAAGTATAGAACGTTTTTTATGTTCTTTCGCGACGACCCACAGCTCCATAGCGAACAACAAGCCCCCTCCCCCCTCTCCCCCCTCTCGTCAACCATGAGGGGGGATGGGGGTCTGATGCTGGCAAGCTGTGGGCCAGGGAAATAGTTTCAGAGAGCTGTTTTTTCGAAAGAGAAAAAGTTATTTGTTTTACTTTCCTACCTTTCTGCAGTAAGTTCAACTTAGGAAAACTCCTAAATAGTGGGTACTTCATGTTTATTTTTTTGATACTTTGCCTTTTTGTATACTTTCCTAGAGGGGGTTGCTATGGGTGGAGGAGGGGGGGGGGGACGAACCTGATGACAGGCCCGATACATACGTGCGCGCGTTAACTCTCGTCAATACATGTATTTACTAGCGGACGAGAAAGGGAGGGAAACGTGGAATTCCCCCTCTTTGGAGTTTTCAAGAAGTTAAATTTTTTCCTTAAAGTGTTAGAAAAATGACTTGAAAACTGCCAGTTTCACCCTCTTTGACGGAATTCCCTCCCTTTGGAAGATTAATTCTCGTAGTAGCATATAACCTGAGCACAGTGCTTTACCGAAAACTTTTTTCAATAGTGGAAAACTTCCCCTCTTGGGGATTTTATTAAAATACTTATCCTCTAGGTTCATTATCTTATAATCTGAGCACAGTGCTTTAACGAAAACTTTTTTCCCAATAACATATAAATTTTCAACTCAGTGAAATCTATCAGTTTCTTTCTTCACATATTCTAGCCCTATGAATTCTTGAGATCTCTTATGTTATGTTATTGAGCACTATCTATTACCGTATGTCAGTTGCTGACGTGAATATGTGGTAAAATTAGGATTAGAATTCCGAAATGTGTCTCTGAATATGTATGTTTATCGGGAAAGGTTATATGTTACTTTGCAGGTGAATCGGTTGATGTGCTAGTCTGCAATGTTGTCTAGATTATGGGCTTCACAGTAGTTATTTCATTATCTATATATAAGGGTGTCCAACCGAAATATCACAAATTAACAAGTAATCTTTGCTCATAACTTTTGTGAAAACGCAGTTATGGAACCTTTTTTTACTGAAGTTAGCAAAAACTCAATCTAAAAGTATAAATATTTTATACATAATCTCAGGCAATCTGTTGAATCTCGTCTGTTGACTCAACCAGAGTTTCTTACTCGAAAATTCAATAAGATACTCATTAGTGCTAGACGCATCATGTTTAATGGGAAGGTAGCTGTCTGAAGTTTCCAAGTTATTACGGTACTATGTTCCAAATACGCCCAGTACCGTACTAACTTGGATACTTCAGACAGCTACATAATCTTCAACAAAAAAGGGAAAAAATTGAAAAATCACAATTTTTGGGATTTATCGAAAAAATTGTGATTTTACAAAGTTCCACAAAACGTTAAAAATTTGGATTTTTTCAAAAAAAAACTTGTGATCTCACACACTGCGTTGTCCACCCCTAGTGCTATACATATAATTTTTAACACACAGGCACTGGCGAGCGTCAAGCGCGTTGAGCGCCCATACAACACTAACGGATGAGAATGGGTTGGGAAAAGTGGAATTTCCCCCTCTTTGGCATTTTCAAAAAGTAGAGTTTGTTATCTCAGCTCAGTTGTAGGTAAGCTGGCCTGAAACTGTCAATTTCCCTCTTTTTGACGACATCCCCCTCCCTTGGGGAATTTTGCTCGTCCGCTAGTGCCATACAGCACACACATATACAGCGCAAAGAGTGTTCGATTCGTTCGTTCGTCCATAGCGCAATGGGCTAGCGCGTTAGCCGTACAGCCCGACCCACAGGAGTTCGCCCCCCCCCCTCATTCGTTAACCCCCTCCGCTTCGCGGGTGGCGATTTTTTTCTCTTTTACCATGATTCTCCGATTCAACGTTAGAGAAGACTGCAGAGTCCTAAAAAGTAAAATGAGACCTTTTTACAAATTTTTTATAAAAAACCCAATTTTTTTATTTTTTTGACATTTTTTTTCATTCGCCACGCGCGTGTTGTAGCATAGGATGGCTGTGACTGGTCTGTGTGTGTGTGGTTGGACGATCGCGAAAAAACTACACGCGCGCTCTGCGGTCGGGCGCGACGACCGAACGACAAAAAGTTGCGTGTAATTTGCAGCGTCCACCCCTGTGGTACGACTGACGGTCGAGTGAGTTAGTCAGTCAGGCAGTCAGTCAGTCAGTCAGTCAGTCAGTCAGTCAGTCAGTCAGTCAGTCAGTCAGTCAGTTAGTCAGTCAGTCAGTAAGCTGAATCTACTAATTAGTCAGTAAAATTAGGGTGTTATATTTCGATTCGAGTGAGATAACAGTCAGCAACAGGCCAGGCTAACTGTAGATTTATCGATTTGTTCACTCATGTATGAATTGTTTCACACCCTGACCACCGTCCGACCGGACAAAAAGATTTAGGACGCTAGGCGTCACTGCGGCTAAAAAAATACTCTACGCTGATTGGCTGAATCAGTTGAATATAGCCAATCAGCGCAGAGTATTACTGTTTTGTTTTTCGTTGTTCACATCCATCTATCCATGGTTACGTGTACATTCTAAACTTTATATTTCCATTTTTGAACTTTCTTTTACTGTTAACTTTCTATTCCTATTTAAAAACGCTTTCTATTCCTATTTTATTTCTCACAAGTGAATGCCAAAACTTCTGTTATGAAACTATTCTCTAATCTCATCATCCAATTTTCCTGTTCATCCAGTAAAATAAAATCTTGTCACCACGAGCTACGCCATTGCCACGGTATCACGCGCGCCACCGTCCCAGACGAACGCCGCGAAGGGGGGCTGCTGCCCGTGTTCTAGATGGTGCCCCCCTCTACCCCCCTTACCCCCAGAGCTCCTTCGATGTCTCCCCCAGTCGGACTAGCGGACGAGAAGGGGAGGGAAAAGTGGAACTCTCCCCTTTTTAGCGCGTTCTAAAAGTATTATTTGTTCTTTAAGACATAAGTAATTTATCCTAATTTCTGCCAATTCCCCCTCTTTGGGAAGATTCCCCTCCCTTTGAAGGTTTAGCTCGTCCCCCAGTCATACAGGCTGGCTCGTTTCACTGCCATAGTCATAGTTGGAGCAGACATACATTGGCTATGTGTGCTGGCTGGACTGACTGACTGACTGACTGACTGACGGTGTTCCTCTAGATCTCATGACTATTTAGGAAGTCTTGGTTTTCATAGTTGATCGACAGTCTGTTTGGCTGATAGACTAATTGACTGACTTAATGACTGACTGACTGACTGACTGAGTCACTGACTGGCTTACTGGCTGTTGGACTGACTAACTGACTGACTGACTGACTGAGTTCCTGTAGATCTCGTGACGTGGCCATTCATGAAGTATTTTTTGGCTGATTGACTGACTGACATACTGAATGACTGATTGAGTAAATGACCTAATGAATGACTGACTGACTGACTGACTGGACTGATTAAATGACTGATGAATGGCTTGTTGACTTCCCAACCAGCTGACTGAAGGATTTTGAGTGACTCACTGAGTTCTATTTTACTAACTGACGACTGATTGACTGACTGACTGTCGAGCTGACCGACTCACTCGCCGACTGACCGACTGCCTGACGGACTGACTGACTGACTGACTGACTGACTGACTGACTGACTGACTGACTGACTGACTGACTGACTGACTGACTGACTGATTGACTTGCTGACTGACTGACTGACTGTTTGCAAAATCCGTCTGACATCTGCCAACAATGGTGCCACTAATCAGTCATTCATTCACTGTTTCGAAACAGTCATTATAAAACGTATGTTTATATACAATCATTATGTTTTTACTGACTTTTCATGATTGATAAGCATAGAATGTCACGAAGTACCAGGTTACATAAAAAGTTGCAGGCATAACTTTTTTTTTATTTTGGCCTTTCACTTTTGTTGTTGTTGTTGTTGTTGTTGTTGTTGTTGTTGTTGTTGTTGTTGTTGTTGTTGTTGTTGTTGTTGTTGTTGTTGTTGTTGTTGTTGTTGTTGTTGTTGTTGTTGTTTTTGTTGTTGTTGTTGTTGTTGATGTTGTTGTTATTGTTGTTGTTTTTCTTGTTATTATTATGAAAACTACTTGTTTTTCGCCGTTCTTTTGCATGTTAAATAACTGGCTCTACAAGATTGTGGGCAAGTTTCACAGAATGTGAACATTCTCTCAAAGCACATTCTGCATTTGTTTCTTTGCATGATACGCAATCGTGAACTTTACTCTGACTATAGATTTAATTGATTGGTTTATTGCCGTATTTTATTTATTTTTCAATTGTAAATATTCATGTATGTACTCAGTTATGATGGGTATTAACTTACCGGGACGTATCGCTTTTTACTTTTGACAAGATGACCTGACCTGGCAATATTGTCTCCTATGGAAAATAATAGAAGACCAGTCTGTCCCTATATCCATGCAAAATCAGTCTCTTCTCATAATAGTCACTGCATAAAGTATGTACATGTATTATAAAAACATCACTCTTGTCTTACCTCAACCTCCATACCAAAAACACCCTCCTACCTAGCAACTTCATGTAAAGCCGCTTGTATCCGCTTATTTATCGCTTTTATCAGGCGCTTGACCACCCAGGGAGTTTTGCTAATATTTCCGGCAACTCGCCCCTCTACTAGATATCTTTATTTTCTGTTCCATTTTCTTTGATATTGTCGGCAGTGGTTAGCATTAGCGAACGAGAAGGGAAGGGAACAGTAGAATTCCCCCTCTTTAGCAACTTTAAGATGTGCAGTGCGATCCCTGAAAAGTAAATAAAACGACCTAAAAACTGCGACTTCCCTCTTCTTTGGTGAAATTCCTCTCCTTTTGGTGGTTTGGCGGTTACATAACGCTGAACTACCACTTAAAGGCCGTGTTATATTTTGTTTCACAAGAGTGTGGGATCGAATACATCTGGTAAACTTGGATTTATTCATATAATGGAATGATCAAGTCTTCATATAAAGGTTTGTATCTGGTTTTCAACAGCTATGTATACATTGAATTAAGCGAAATCAGTTTTTTCTAAAATGTTACGTTACATTGCGCTTCCTAAACTTTTCAGAGTAACAAGAAACCTTGAATATGTACGGGTAGGCTCGCTCGCTATCGAAATTGTTTTTGTAGATATTTTTATGATCGGCCGCACCATGGATACATGCCCGGTTACTGTATCATAACAGTAAGTCAGATGTCTTCAGGTGTCACCGGTCCCGACCTATCTGGTTCTTGTTAACCATTCGACCAAGAGATGTAAGAGATTTATTTTACTCACTCACTCACTCACTCACTCACTCACTCACTCACTCACTCACTCACTCACTCACTCACTCACTCACTCACTCACTCACTCACTCACTCACTCACTCACTCACTCACTCACTCACTCACTCACTCACTCACTCACTCACTCACTCACTCACTCACTCACTCACTCACTCACTCACTCACTCACTCACTCACTCACTCACTCACTCACTCACTCACTCACTCACTCACTCACTCACTCACTCACTCACTCACTCACCCGCTCACTAACTCATTCACTCACTAACTCAGTCACCCGCTCACTCACTCACCCACTCGCCCACTCATACATACCGACCCACAGTCTTATTTATATGTTCCAACACCGACTGTTCCCGACTTACCGTCATATGTTGCGGGCTTTCCGGCTTTTTGCTCGTAATCCGTTCTCTTGGCGGAAAACGGTTGAGAATTTTCCTGAAACCAAAACTTTTTTTTCTCTCTCGAAATCCCAAGTATTTATTCTAGTTTTGAAAATTATGTTTTTTTCGATTTTAGTTTTTTGCTGTTTTTGTTGTTGTTGTTTTTCCGCAATTTCATCCACCCTGACCGATATTTTCAATGTGTGCCAGGGACGGCAATGAAAAACGCCACCGTCTATATGTACAGGGTGGGCCAAAAACACACATGATTTTGAACGTGGATAACTCGAGCTATAAACAACCGATTCAGTCGTTCTTCTTCTCATTTTGAAGCCAATATTTCAACTAAAAATTCCTTCACTTTCAGTTGTGTTTTATAGTTTTACCTTCAAATGACGAGTAATTATTGTTCAAAATCGTGTGGTGTTCTTGGCCCACCCTGTATATTGTATGGGTAGTCTCACTGGCGTACGAGCCAATCCTTCAAAGGGAGGGGAATTTCACCAAAGAGAGGAAGTAGCAGTTGTTAGGTCATTTAAACTATAACTAAGAACAAATTCTATTTTTGTAACTGCCAAAGAGGGGAATTCCACTTTTCCCTCCTTTCATCGTCCGCTAATGGGTTCCCTATCGGGACCGAGAAGTTTCACCCCGGGGAACTTTCACCCCGCGATTTTGAGGGCTTTTCACCCCGCGGGAAAATTGGATTTCCGCGGGGTGAAAAGACACCGCCAAAGTTATAAAAATTAACACTATAGAGCGGTGTCTTTTCACCCCGCCTGGTTAACCTACCGTAACCCAAACTCTAGTTCATTTGCGGATCGACCATAATATGTACGATACACATGACGTATCAGTGATTCAGTGAGTGAGTAACAATTTCAATTTCGACAGTCATTTTGTTCATTGAAATACGAAATCAATTTTCTAACAATCTGTGAATATTATCTCGATTTGCATGAGAATAAATTTCCAGACTAAATCGGACACTCTTATTGCGATGGTGAAGTCAGATTTGCCGTGGTATTTACGCTGATTTTTTTTATAAACGTTCTCCAATTGACCAACTTTTTGCATGAGTCATACATAAATTCATACTGCGTACATACTGGTGTTTAAAAATTATAATGTACACAAAACTCTTTATTACGACCTCACATAACTAGCGTAATTGACGTTTTATCAGTTACCCAGGATTTATTAAGATGTTGTAGTATTATTATACTAATGACATATATTATGACATAGGCGTAGCTTTTCGGTTAGCAAGAACAATAATAATTTTGTTCTTACTCATGAAACATCACCTTTACTACAAGTTAATAGTCGGTGTTCGTTCTCGTAATTTTTTCCCCATTTTTATTATCACTCAAACTTAAAAGGTGTCCCAGAAGAACCCATTCCATATCCCCACCAGTTTTTATCATCATAATCCTGTTAAAATCAGATAAAAAGTCAATTTTAGGAAGTGTATGGCAACAGTTTTGAGATACATAACCCGCTGCACCGACTGTACATTCTGCTTTCTTTGTTCTCATTAAACTATAATCACCTTCATTGTATCAACTGGAGATTTTTTGTTTATTTTCAATTCTCTTCTCTTCCTCTGTAACTATGATTTTTACTCAATGCACTCCTGAAGTTCAACTTATAAGTTTAGCTTCTTCAACTTCAACTTACAATTTTAAAGCAAGCACTTTTATCACATCTGGCAGCGTTACACTACGGCCATTCTGACTTCACTACCGTAATCAGAAGGTTCGATTTAGTCTGAAAAACAATTTTCACGTAAATCGAGCCATGATTGAAAGTTTGCGAAAAAAGTACATTTTGCACTTTGATGCATAAAATGACTGTCGAATTTTAAATTGACACTCACCCACTGACTCACTCACTGATCATGGGTATGCTACATATCTTGGTCAATCAGCCAATGGACTAGAGATTGGGTTACGGTAGGTAAACTACGCGGGGTGAAAAGACACCGCTCTCGGGGATGTCAAACTCAAATTTTAGCGGTGTCTTTTCACCCCGCAAAAATCCCATTTTCCCGCGGGGTGAAAAGACCTCAAAATCGCGGGGTGAAAGTTCCGCGGGGTGAAACTACACGGACTCTCCCTATCCTGTTGGTCAAGGCGTAGTCCCCCCAGTCCACCGGAACCACAGATTGCCCCCTCTTTTGTACCCTACCCTCTACCCCCCCTCCCTCGACAGCAACCCATGCTTTTTCAGCATGTAAAACTGGACCCCCAGAACCCAGTATTATATTATATTGCTTTTGTGGTGGGTAGAAAACAGATTTCAAACGTTGTGGCTTTTTGATAGGGTTTTTGCTTCTTGTTATGAATTTTTGCTGTTACAAGGTTGGCGGTGGGTTTTCAATAAACTGTACTTTTTGTCAAATTTTTTAAGATTTTATTAAAATTTGAGGTTAGGAGTGCACATTAATACAACATGAACGGCTCGGCTCACTGGCGGACCAGCGAAACCTCCCAAAGGGAGGGGAATATTTCTAAAGGGAGGGGAATTGGCAAAATTTAGAATTTTTTTACCTACACCTTGAGGAACAAACTCCACTTTTTGGAAACACCAAAGAGGGGGGAATTCCACTTTTCCCACCCCTTCTCGTCCGCTAGTGGGCTAGCTCGTCTGATTTATTATCATTATTATTATTTTAAATATTTTTTTATCGTTGGGTTGTCTTCATTTCATTGTTTTGTGTCTTGATATAATGTATGTAAAAAATTCAATTTTATATTTCAAACTGTTTAATTCATTACGAAAAGTGATAATTTTTTCAACCGAAAATTTGATTTATTACAGCAAAATCTCCTCCCGGGTTCGGCTTTGAATTTCATCAGTGCTGTTATTTTGGGGCGCGAATTTGAATTACAACAAGTGCGTTTGGCCGATCGAATTTATCATTATTGGTCTAGTGGAGTTTACAACGAGGACCAACAACAACAACAACAACAACAACAACAACAACAACAACAACAACAACAACAACAACAACAACAACAACAACAACAACAACAACAACAACAACAACAACAACAACAACAACAACAACAACAACAACAATTATAATCGGCAATGTTGCGTCGATAATTTCATCGCCCGACCCGACATAATAGTTACAATTATCACGGAGTTACACCAGCAACTTTGTAAAAACTTCATCCAACGAATTTTGAATTGCCGCCAAAATTACGGTAAAAATGATGCGCCATCGAAATGGCACGCGTAACTGCTAGTGGCCATTGTAGTTCGTGTGCCATACTACCAGGTTGGTGCAGTGGTGAGTATACCCGATCGATGACCCGGGGGTACTGGGTTCGAGTCTCGTGGTTGTCAAAGTTGAATGAAGCGATCTTGGGGGTTTTCAATAACGAAATGCCGCTACGCCAAAAAAACTCTGGTCAAAAGTTTCCATCGAATTCCATGTTAAATTGATACATTTTGTCTGTCATCATGGCAAGTAAACAGGTTTTTCGTGTCTCTCAACCTCGGAAATGTGTCATTTTCGGCTACAGATCCACAAATATGAATTAATCGAAAACAGTTTTTCTTCCCAAAATCGTATCACAACGTTGCAATAATTCATTGTATAGGTAGAGATGGGAAATATTGGAACAGTCGATTCCGCTATTGCTTTCCGGTAATTAAAATATTGAAAAAAGAAAGCCGATTTTTCGGCATTCGTCAATTGAAAAAATTTGTTGTTACATAAAACCGTTTTATAATTAAAATTCGTCAAGTAAACCATCGACGGAAAAAAAATAAAATAATTTCCGGAAAGTTAATTTGATTTTCTGCCAATAAAAAATCATGTATGGTAAAAAAATTCAAATTGTTTGTTCCAGTATTTCCGATACCATCTCCACCTACATATAGGGAAAAGGTGACCAAAACCGTATGCTTATACGCTCGAAAATCAGCTATGTAAAGTTGCAAGTGGCCACTGGCGGACGAGCCAAACTACCAAAGGGAGGGGAATTTTCCTAAAGGCGGGGGAATTAGCAGAAATTAGGTCATTTTATCTACACCTTAGGAAAGAAAATTTACCTCTTGAACCCGCCGAAGAGGGGGAATTCTATTTTTCCCACCTCTTCTCCGTCCGCTAGTGGCAAAACATATATGACCTACTTTTCCAAATAACGGGTAGGATATTTTCAATTACAGTCGTGAGTAAGCAGCAGTTTTGTGTGAGAGAAAATTTTCGGAAAGTTAAGTTTAAACTTCGCAGGGGAAAACCATCACTGAAATACCATCTATAAACGGAGGAATTTCCGTGAGTAAATTTTTTGGCCCGTAAGAAAAAAACTTTTTATTTTGGTGGTTTTCCACTTTGCTGCAGAATTTTCCCATACGCTAGGAACGGGTTGTATTGAAAGTGAAATCGTACAACCGATCCAAAGTGTTATGAATTTCGATTAACGGTAACGTATTTTCGACTGTTGGTATACGAATTTTGATCGAAATGTTGTAGTATGTACAATAGCTCAGTTGTACATTTGCATTTTGTTGCACAGATTCGAACTGTCCTTTGTCTTTTTCTCACTCACTCACTCACTCCATCACTCACTCACTCACTCACTCACTCACTCACTCACTCACTCACTCACTCACTCACTCACTCACTCACTCACTCACTCACTCACTCACTTACTCATTACAGCAGAATTTCACGCGTCGCAGTGTGTGCATTTCACTGATCTCAAAAATGAAGGACTTCTTGCCAAACTCATCGTTGAGGGGGCCGTTGATCGCGTTGACGATGGTGCTGGTCGTGTCCGCTGCTGACGGTAAGTGAGTGAGTGAGTGAGTGAGTGAGTGAGTGAGTGAGTGAGTGAGTGAGTGAGTGAGTGAGTGAGTAAGTGAGTGAGTGAGTGAGTGAGTGAGTGAGTGAGTGAGTGAGTGAGTGAGTGAGTGAGTGAGTGAGTGAGTGAGTGAGTGAGTGAGTGAGTGAGTGAGTGAGTGAGTGAGTGAGTGAGTGAGTGAGTGAGTGAGTGAGTGAGTGAGTGCGAGTGAGTGAGTGAGTGAGTGAGTGAGTGAGTGAGTGAGTGAGTGAGTGAGTGAGTGAGTGAGTGAGTGAGTGAGTGAGTGAGTGAGTGAGTGAGTGAGTGAGTCAGTCAGTGAGTGAGTGGATGAGTGAGTGAGTGAATGAGTGAGTGAGTGAGTGAGTGAGTGAGTTAGTGAGTGAGTGAGTGAGTAAGTGATTGAGTGAGTCAGTGAGTCAGTGAGTCAGTGAGTAAGTGAGTGATATTATCGATTATTAGTGCGTTGCCATGATACATACATATGTACTCGGTTTCGGAAGTTGTTGTTTTTTGTTGTTGTGGTTGTTGTTGTTGTTGAACGCGGAAAAGGAATATAAAAAACGGCTCCCATCACAGTTCCCCATTACCACTACCGTTTATAGTTTCCTAATCGTTTTGGTTCATCAGCCTTTCAGTAGATCTTTATCTACGCGCCGCGATCTAGAACTTGAATGACTGAATTGAAAATGGTCAGTCAATATCTTGCTTATATGAAAAGGCTATAAAAACTGATTTTGCTGAAATTTCTCAACACGTGCCAAAATAAGTGAATAATTTTTCTTAATTTTTTTATCTACGTAAAATTGCAAACTGAACATCTGAATAGCAAGAAACTTCAACTTGGCTATAATTTTTGTTTGAACTTTTCTGTCAAAGTTCTTCGTGCGACGATCTTCGCAACATTTAAGTCGTGTTGCCGCTGGATGGTGATGGATGCATGTATAAACTTGACTGACACTAGCGGACGAGACAGGGTGGGAAAAGTGGAATTCCCCCTCTTTTGAAAAAATAGATATTGTTCTTTAAGGTGTAGGTAAAATGGTCTTTGTTCTGCCCATCCCCCCCCCCTGTTTGGTGAAATTCCCCTTCCTTTGGAGGTTTGGCTCGTCCGCCAGTGGGTGGATGTATAAACTTGACCAATAATAAAGTTCGGGAAATCACAGAGAACGTTAATGTTGTTCGCAATTTGACTTTTTTAACCTGTCGCTATTCAATTTACTGTCTCATAGTTCAACGCCTGTCCGAATTTCGTCAAAAAAGGGAATCAGCAGTATTCAGGCCAATTTACCTACACCGAGGTATTGAGGAACAAACTCGACTTTATGAAACTGCCAAAGAGGTGGGGGTTCCACTTTTCCTTCCCCTTCTCGTCCGCTAGTGTGCCTGGCCTGTCTGATCTAGTGGTTAGGGTGGGGGATTCTACTTCTGGAGATCGCCGGATCGAAACCCGGCCAGTGAGACCGACCCTAACGCAATGCTCTGGCGTTTCTGAAAAGAACTGCCAAAGATGGGGGAATTCCACCTTTTCTTTTTTCTCTCGTCCGCTAGTGCCTGCTCCTAACCGGGTTTTATACCTCTCCATGTCGGCTTCACCCCCTCACGAATGCAATCAATATGTTCGAATGGTCGTATGTTCGAATGTTCGTATGTTCGAATAATCACTACACATTTCGCCGAACGCCGAACACTTCGGCGTCGGTCGTTAACATACGGGTGAACACCCTAACCGCCTAAAATGCCATAAAATCGGTGAGAAAAACCTGTTTTTTTTCGATAAACAGTATTCACAATGGATTAGGAGATTGAATTTTTGAAATGCGCGCCGTTTTTCGGGGTTTTCTGAAACTGTTCGGTATGTTGTTGTTTTCCGAGATAGAAATTAGCTGGCTCGAGGTTTTCATATTGTCAAAACTTATAGAAATACTTCTTGTTATCCAAGTGATCGAGTGTAAAACGATTTTTTTTCAAAAAATTTTAACGCTTGCCAAAATTTGGTTCGAATTCAGATTTGACACCAAAAGTACCAAAAGTGTTAAAAGTGCCAAGGTGCCTAAACTGCCAAAAATACCCAGCTGTTTCATGAGTCTCGAATAGTTCTCACTAGATAAATCCCTCCGCTTTTGCATAAATTTTTTTGAAAAAGCGCGTTTTTCAATTTTTTTTATTGTGAATGCCTATACCAGGTTGTTATTGATCACGTCTGTTCGGGCTGTGGGTGAACGGGTGAAGTGGGAAAAACAAGTCAACTATAACGAGGGGTTATCCGGAAGTTTTTCTCTGTTTTCTTCATAAAGTTGTCGAATTCGAGAACATTTCCTCCACTTCTCTCATGGATCAAAATATATGTATAGCATTCTCAAATGATTAAGAGACGAAATTAGAATTAGTGCACCGTTTTTCCAACCGTTACGCAATGAGATCTGTGCTAGCGATGCAAAATTACAAAATCCAGTAATTTTGCTAGAATTTGTACTAAACGCCAAAATTTTCTGCCACCAAAAATATAATCCATATGAAGTTTTACTGTCCGTTAACCTCCGATTTCCTATCGTAAGGCTGGCTTGTCCGAGCGGGAGCGAGGACAAGTGCGTTAGGCCTGCGCAGCGGTGGTATTTCAGTGGTCACCCACACCCACCTCATTAAATTTCGTGGGTGGCAAAAATTCTAGGAAAAATACTGGGGTTTGGAAATATGCGCTAGCGATACCTCAGCCTACTAGTATGTCTGCCATACCGTCTCACTCAGTGACACAAAGTTTTCGAAGAAAAATAACATTTGAGAGAAAAACATCCAGCGCAATCAAACTTTTTTTAAAATTAAAATCAACATGTCTGACAAAAAAATACGATGAATTGTAATGCAAAAAACTTCGTTTCGATAATTTATCAAAGTTTCGTGTTTTCGGTAATAAATCACTGTATCGGTCATTCCAACTCGTGATGTGTGGTCTGTTTCGTTTCGAGTTATTGATTGTTTACTCGAAATTGTTTGTTTGTGGATCCGAAATAATTTCGTTTCGTTTTATGACATCCAGTTTTGCGAACAAAGAACATTCCCCAACGAAAAAAAACGTTCGTAATTATGTGAAAAAAACACGGATATTTATGTGTTTTTGTGACGGGGAATTTCACGTTAAGTAAAATATAGTATTTTCGTAGTCTCTTGTTACGGAAAATGTTTTGTGGGATATGCAAATGTGCGGGTTCAGAAAACTTTTGTGATTTTTTTAATATTTTAACGTACATATTGTAACATGCAATCACGCTTGACAGTCCACGTATAAAGAAATATTTTATCCGCTTTTTGTGTTACAGTTTGATTAATCAATGTTCTAACAACCTACATAACCAATTAATCTTGAACAAAGATTCCACATAAAATAATCTGAGGGGGAAAAAGATAATAAAAAGACTATAATGCAGATTAGAAATTAATTGCATCGGGCTGTTCGGAATAACATTGACCCTTTTTTATGACATCAGTATTTGAAATATGGAAAGAATAATATGAAACACACGCGGGGTGAGCGGTAAAGAACAACAAAAAGACCGATTTTTTTGTTGTTGTTAGAAAGATATTAGTTGAAATTTATGACACAAAGCGATGACTGACGACACTGGCGGACGAAAAGGTGTGGGAAAACTGGAATTCCCCCCTCTTAGGTGATTTCAAAATATTGACTTTGTTCCCTAGATGTAGGTAAAATAGCCTGAAAACTGTAAATTCCCTCCTCTTTGACAAAATTCCACTCCTTTGGAAGATTAGTTCGACCGCCAGTGACTGAAGATGATTAGCTGATGTTATTTTTAGATAATTGAAATGGAGCTCGGGGTTTTCGGGGTTGCATCCGTGGGAACATGAGAGGAAGGGAAATACTTGTATGTCATAATGGCCTGTACGAGTTCGAATCCCGGGGCCGTCACCAATAAGCCTGATGACAGTCAAACAGAAGTGTGACCTACTTGGCTGATGGTCGTTAAAGAATATGCCTTGAACATCCGATGGAGTGACTTGGAGCATGATTCCATGATACATATGCATATGGCAAGCACCATTCTTGATCTCAGTGAGACAACCCAACAAAAAAAGTAAATGATAATATGAAGAAAGGGGATGGTCGTCTAAAATAATGGATTATCTCAATTGGTTGGGAGATTAAATTTGAATGCGCACCAAGTTTCGGTCGCTACAAGAAATCTTTAGCACCAGTGTGATTTTTATCGGATTCTTTCTATGAGTCTTCTGACTTAAAAAACTGACAGACAGACAGACAGACAGACAGACAGACAGACAGACAGACAGACAGACAGACAGACAGACAGACAGACAGACAGACAGACAGACAGACAGACAGACTGACTGACTGACTGACTAACTAACTGACTGACTGACTGACTGACTGACTAACTGACAGATTTTACCACTTGGTCAGTAAACACGTACTTTTTATTGTTTTTTTATGTTCATGAGAAGGGAAACATAAAAACATTGGCTTCTCTGCTTCTTGGACTAATATTTTTTTAAACGATAGTGAGTGAGTGAGGGAGTGAGTGAGTGAGTGAGTGAGTGAGTGAGTGAGTGAGTGAGTGAATGAGTGAGTGAGTGAGTGAGTGAGTGAGTGAGTGAGTGAGTGAGTGAGTGAGTGAGTGAGTGAGTGAGTGAGTGAGTGAGTGAGTGAGTGAGTGAGTGAGTGAGTGAGTGAATTTGTGAGTCAGACAGTCATTCAGTCAGTTGTAAAAATATTTATTATAGGGTTTCTTTTTGTGTCTGCCACCTCATGACACGAAAACTGTCTATCTTTTAACCAATGAATCAGTCACTCAATCAGTCTGTCAATCAAACAGAGTCAGTCATCTAGTCAGTCAGTCAGCCACTTTTCGTGCCACTCATCATAAATCATTATGACATTCTTGGCTTTGCGGCGGTGTTGACCATATTTCAAGAACCTGTCATTTAGCAGTTTATGGTAATTCTTGTGTCTGTCACAACATGACACGAGAACTGTCAGTCACTTGGCCAATTAATCAGTCGCTTAACCAGTCAGTCATAATTCAGTTTTTTTGTCAGTCAGTCAGTCTATCAATCAGTCAGTATATTCATTGTGTTGTGAGTTGTGACTAAGTTGGTTGTTTGCCACATTATCAAAAAAACTGTGACATACGTAACATTGCATCTTTCTGGCCTTGATTTAACTGATGAGATCACAAGACCACTGCTTCTCTAACGGCGTCTCAACTCAATTCATGATCAAACGTCGGGCAAACTTCGTCAAAAACATTTTTGTTGGGATCCGAGAGTAAAGTCTCTGAATTTAGTCATAATACACAAGAGCTCGTGTATGTACGTTCACAAACATGTGAAAACCATAAAGGCCCGTACATACTTCACCATAACACGTAACATAACAAGGCATCATAACATACATAGCATGTTATGTTACGGTGTTATGGTGGAGTATGTAGTCCTTTAATCACCAATGATTTGTGACAACTGCCCACGATACAAAAATAAAAAAACGCAAAAGCGAGGAGCGAAAAGTGAACAAATGTGTATGATAAGACACAGAGGGCACTGATTGACTGATTGACTGACTGACTGACTGACTGACTGACTGATTGACTGACTGACTGACTGACTGACTGACTGATTGATTGACTGACTTATTGACTGACTGACTTACTGATTGACTGACTGACTGACTGACTGACTGACTGACTGACTGACTGACTGACTGACTGACTGACTGACTGACTGACTGACTGACTGACTGACTGACTGACTGACTGACTGACTGACTGGCTGACTGACTGACTGACTGACTAACTGACTGACTGACTGATTGACTGACTGACTGACTGACTGACTGACTGACTGACTGACTGACTGACTGACTGACTGACTGACTGACTGACTGACTGACTCAGTGACTGACTGACTGACTGACTGACTGACTGACTGACTGACTGACTGACTGACTGACTGACTGACTGACTGACTGACTGACTGACTGACTTATTTCAGATACCGGTTCAACAGCATCGGTGCTATCGGAAGCGTTAATGGTGGACTGTAGCCCCCAGATGATGGTTGTATCGATACGAAGGCGACCGTTACTAGAACTGGGTTTTGATAACCAGACACAGGTTAGCTAGTCAGTCAGTCGGTCAGTCAGTCAGTCAGTTAGTTAGTTACATAATGAGTGAGTGAGTTAGTGAGTCAGTCGGTCAGACAGTCCGTTACTCAGTTAGTTGGTTAGTTAGTGAGTAAGTGAGTGAGTGAGTGAGCCAGTTAGCCAGTCAGTCAGTCAGTCGGTCAGTCAGTCAATTAGTCAGTCAGTCAGTCCGTCCGTCAGTCAGTGTCAGTCAATCCGTTAGTCAGTCAGTCAGATAGTCAGTCAGTCAGTCAGTCGGTCAGTCAGCCAATTAGTAGGTCAGTCAGTCAGTCAATCAGTCAGACAGTCAGTCAGTCAGTCAGTCAATCAGTCAATCAGTCAGACAGTCAGTCAGTCAGTCAGTCAATCAGTCAGACAGTCAGTCAATCAGTCACTCACTCACTCACTCACTCACTCACTCACTCACTCACTCACTCACTCACTCCCTCACTCACTCCCTCCCTCACTCACTCACTCACTCACTCACTCACTCACTCACTCACTCACTCACTCACTCACTCACTCACTCACTCACTCACTCACTCACTCATTCACTCACTCACTCACTCACTCACTCACTCACTCACTCACTCACTCACTCACTCACTCACTCACTCACTCACTCACTCACTCACTCAGTAAGCCAGCCAGTCAGTCGGTGCACCAACTACATACACTGGAACGCGCGCCGCGTCCGGGCTAGCTAGGAAATGGGGGGGGGGGGGGGGGGGTTGGAGCGTAAGCATGAATAGAAGGGGGTGATAAATCGGGGGGGGGGGGGGGGGGCATGTATGTAGAAAACATACGCTGCTGGTCGGGCTTTGCATATTGGCTCAGACTGCACAACGTTTCCGCGCAGTATGTGTGTGTTAGATCAAGTTTTTGTGAAAATTTACTTTTTTGGGTTTTGTTTTTTTAAGTTTTTAAATTTTTCAAAATACATGAAATATTAGGGGTTCTCAGTATGTTTCAGTGTTCTTCAGTTTTCGTTAGTGTTTCAGTATTTTCGCGTGTATGAAGTTGGGAGGTTCAGCAAATTGCTTATTGAATGACTAAGCAGTGTGTCCCGATGTGTTGGAAACTTATCAAGTTTGTGAAAATTTGTAAAATTTAGAAATTAGCAATTTTGTGAAAAATTTCAAGTTTTCGGTTTTCGAATGTTTGGTTGGAAGTTAGAAGTCGGCTTTCCTATCGTCTATTACTGAGAAGCGACACTTTTTTGTCTGTCAGTAACCTGTATTGTAAAATTATCATTTAGTCATTGACTTTTTTAAGAAATTTGCAGACGTTTTTAAAAAAAGGACAAAATTATACGTTTCTGTGTATTCGGTGGGAACTTGAACGTTTGGATTAAATTGGGGTTCTGTGCACATCGCTTATGCATATTATTGCTGACTGAGCAGCGGTGAGTTTGTCTCTCAGTAACCCGATGTTTGGGAGATTTATTCGAAAAATCTGTGAAAATTTAGGATGTTGCAAAAGTTTTATGTAATCCAATGCCGTTGGATTTATATGTTTGCCAGTTTATGGGGGTTCGGATATATAATTTTTCTGTTGAAAAGTTCCGAAGTCTTGCAAGTTTTTTCACCTCTCAATAGGACAGATTATACTACAAAGACTGACGGGTGACGGACTCGCTCACTTGGGTAGGATTTTCAAGCATTTTATGTGTAAGTTAATCAGGAAAAATTTAAATTTTCACGATTAAACCACTAGGATTCATATTTGTATTTTTTTAGGTTTCGCTGTTTGCTTTGTAAGTCTCTGCATCTTATTTTCCTCCGACTTAATTACAGCGTTTGCTTTGCACTCATCTAAGAATCCCAGATCATCAGAATTTGACCTGAATTCAGGGTACAGTAATTGCCTTGCCGCTGAACCAAATTATGGTAATTTCCACTAAGCCTGTATATTAATACTTTATAACACCTGCATATCGTGTCATTTCATCATGGTGAGGAAGTTTTAGTTAACTAATATTAAAATAATCTTTAAAATACGTCTGTACTGTGTCCTCTTATTCAGGATAAAAACTTATTTACACAATAAACCTAATTTTTTTAATTCAAAATTTAGTTTTTTCTCTAAATTATTAACAAAATTAATTCATATTACAAAGCTAATTCATATAGAGAAAACCGTGCGTAATGAGAGCGTGCCATGCGACTGTTATGGTCCCGCTGAGGCACTAGCGGACGAGAAGGGGAGGGAAAAATGGAATTCCCCCCTCTTTGGCGTTTTCGAAAAGAAATTTTTGTTCCTAAGGTGTAGGTAAAATGACATGAAAACTGCCAATTCTCCCTTCTTTGACCAAATTTTTTCCCTTAGGAGGTTTGGCTCGTCCGCCAGTGCGCTGAGGACAGGTGATTCTAACACCAGTTTTCTTCATTTTTGGGCAAAGTTACTGTTTTTGTTGTCAATTTTTTGCAAATAATGTTTCTCTAAAAAAAAGTTAACATACGCATCCAATGCATCACGGCTGTATATCTACCTTAATTACTTTGAATATAATTTTTCTTCGTGTTTTTTTTCAATTCTCAAAAAAATTGTTTCAATTTATAGTATGTAAAAAATTGAAAGTATGTAGTGAAAAAAAACTTATGTAGTTTCAAAAAGACTATTTCCATGTTTCAATAAAACTGTGGTGCCTGGTGCGTCCGTCGCCTGGCACAGCCCACTAGCGGACGAGCCAAACCCTCAAACGGAGCAGGGAATTACTCCAAAGAGGGGGAATCGGCAGATTGGAGGCTATCTTACCTAAACTTCGAGGAACAAATTTTGTTTTTATGATGAAACCGCCTAAGAGGGGGGATTCCACTTTTCCCTCCCCTTCTCGTCAGCTAGTGGCTCGGCCCCGGCTCAGCGTGGCATGGACTATCTGTCTGTCTGTCTGGCTGGCTGGGTGACGCACTTTGAGCAGGAAGTCCATTAGAATGAGCAAATACTCCTCGCGGAATGTAGTTTCCCATTTTCGGAGATTCTTCATTCAATAAAGTTAGAATAACGTTCATTATTGAGGCATTCATCAAACAGCTATAATCAAACTATTGAACTATTTTCCCACCCGCCACTGACATGTAGGCTGTCTGGGTGAAGTCTCCGCGAGATAGTAATGGCGGATGAGAAGGGAGCGGGTATGTGAAATTCTTCCTGTTTGGCAGGCAAAAAAGTTGGAAAAGTTGTTTTGTTAGGTAAAATGACCTGAAACTGTCAAATCCCAACTTTTTGAAGGAATTAGACTCCCTTTGAACAATGAAAAAAGATGGCTGCTGTGCCAAATGCTGGACGACAAAGCCGATACGAACAGAAATTGATTCCGGAAAAGAGAATATATTATATTGCGATGGTTGTTAATGCATTTTCATAAATTTCAATGGATTAGAGAATTTTTTTGAAAACTTTCATTTTTCTTTTGCTCATCCGCCAGTGTATGCACACAGCAGCGTCAATGTCGGCTCACATACAATTTTCTCTCCGTGTCTCTCTTGGTTTCGTTGCTGTTGGTTGTGTTGCTGTTGCTATTTTCATACGATTTTTTGAAAAAAATATTAGTTTTAATTAAAATAAATATTATAATTTGTTTCCTTGCTTTTTTAAAATAAGCTCCGTTTGTATGTATGTTCACTCGTTGATTTTACCCTGTAAATTTATCCGCTCGTCTGATTTTTCCAGTAAATTTATCCATGGCCAATTTAGTTGTTGGAACATGAATAAATATTATTATTAATGTATGGTCTTAACGTATAAAACATAACGCTTGGCAAAATGGTAATAAATATCCTGATATTTTTTCTCGCTACATTCATCCGCCACTCCGGCTAGGCAGCTCGACCCAGCCAGACGGGCATACGCTCAAACAATGTGAAAATAGACGCCTATTAAGTTTTCATGATTTTATGGATTTTTTGTTTCATTTTTATTGGCAAGAAACCACACTTCAAGATTGCTGTTTTTTATCAGCTTCCATCCGCCCAACCGCCCAGCCGTTTTGACCCGACCCTGCTGCCGCAGTCCGGCTGGCATACGCGCGCGCACGCTAACAAAAAATAAATACGTTCTTATTCGATTTTATGTTTACCGCGATCATAATATGTTTTACTGTTGAATAAATTTATTACAATACTTGTTTTTTTTCGTTGAATTGGAGTTTCACAATACATGAATTTTCTTGAAAAATATATACTTTTTACTCCGGCCCGTCCACTCGGCGTTGTGCGCTAAGCGCGCTACCGACAGGCGCACACTGTTCTGGCGAACATATCGGCTGGAGAGAAATTCGTTTTCTCAAAAACGTTGAGATTTTTATTCTGGAAATACTTTTTTTCGTTTAAAACTTCTATTAAAATCACAAATTTTACGATTTGGCTCAGCAAAAATTGTGTTTTTTTCTTACACATCCGCTAAAAGTGCCCGCGTCAAGAGCGCCACTGGCAGGCTGGCCGAATATTGAGCGGCGTGTTGGGGTGTGTATAAAATAAAGCTAAATTCTGCAAAAATAACGGGAAATCAATATTTATGTTTCAATTTCACCTAAAAAATCAAATTGCTGTTTGAACATTCCAAAAAAATCATTTTCAAAATATTATCCTATTTTTACTTGTCCGCCACTCAACGGCAGGCAACCATTTTTTCAGTCGATGTACTTTTTTCGGTCTCGACGCGCGCTCCCGGCTGCTCGCTTACGTCGAGACTACATGTGTGTGCGTTGTTCGTTCGGTTTTCCTGAATGAAAAAATATGTTTGCGGGGAATTTTCTGCCAATATTTTCACAATTAATTTTGTGAGATATTCTGAATTTCTAACGGGATGATGTGCTTATAGCCATAATTCAAATATCATGTCAGAAAGATTTTTCCTATGATGCATACGAATTTTGTTCCGTTACCACTGTACATTATTTTTCTCACCTTACGCTTGAATAATTTACGATCGGTTCACCAAATTCACTGCATAATTACGTAATATCCCTGGTTGCGTATTTGGAAACCGCGGCGGTTTTTTGTCAGAATCCTGAAATTGATTTTTTTTCTTTTTGGATTCACTAAGAGGCTAGGCTAGGTTATCTCCTTTACTAACGTTCAGTCTGTGTTCGAAACTAAGCTGAAGCCGTACAAACAATCAAATGGTTATTAGCTGTCGTTGGGTTGCACAAAGTACCGCCGCAGTTCCCAAATGCTCCCTGATGGGGGAAAAATTTCAAGAACAAGACACGCTGATCCAACCATTCATGTGAATACATGCATAGGGGATGTTTCTCGTGCTCGCATTGAATATGCTAATGCACTTTAGTGTTGGGTTTGTCTAAACGCTGCGTTCGTGGAAAAGCCACCGAGCAGTAATTGTTCTTTACACGATATGATATGAAGAAATTCATTGACGTTTCGATGCCTCCCATCCTAAAAATAATCAACGAATCAATCAAAAGCTAAGCGCATAAGCACTGTTAAGTGGACACCCTGTACACGCATGTGGAATACAAAATGTGAAAAGCGCCCGTACACCAGTGCCAGACAATTATTTTCTTATCTGCTTTCACAGTTTCTATTACGTTTTATTAATTCTTTATTGTCATTCCAAAATCACAGATCTGTAGGTTGTTGAATCCGATTGTGTTTGTGAGCGGAATTCCTAAAAAATCACCAAGAAACATGGCGTACAATACATTTCGCGTCTCCAAATCAATATGAAAGTGTTTGGATTTCCAGTTGCTCTGCATATACATTTTCCTAGATTAACGTCTGGAGGCCCCCCTACTTTTGTGCCATTTTTATGCCAGTGGCAGTCCGACATAGTGTAGAACGGTTTGCACACAGCCGCGAGCCCATGACTAAGCCTAAGATAAGACTAAGCCTATCACTAAGCCTAAGCCCCAACATAAAGAGTTATTATATTCAATTTATATCAGTTTTTGAACTGAAGTTGTTGAATCCGATTGTGGTGGTATGCAAATCGTTCTAGCAGTTGTCAGACAGCATGCCAGCGTGGTAACTGGTACATGTGTGCACCGAAAAGTGTACTAAGGCTAATGCTTCCAATGCTTCTGCTCCTGACCAGCAACCCGACAAACTGTAAATTGAAGGGCCATTCTGAAATTATGAAACAAAAAAATCTTTTGAGTGTCCGGACATCAGTAGTTGACGTCTCAATGGTTCAACCAGAACCCTGACCAGGTCGGTCAGACGTTGTGTGGCGGCGGTCCTGTGCGTCTAGACTGCAAATTGCCAGATTCTATTTCTGTCTAGACTTCTTTCCCAAAAGTACCAGTAACCAGCTTCTGTACCAACCAGTTTATGAGTAACAAGAAACACTTCGAAACGGACCCAAAGATCGGACACTTCGGTAGCCATATCAAAAAGTAGTTTATAATTTTTATGGTTTTTTTACCCAAACCGAAGATTCGACATGTGTTTCTATTCTATGAAGCTCGGTGGAGGTATCTTGTTACAAAAAATTTAGATATACCTATACAACCGATACCTTCGGGCGCAAACGTGTTTTTGGGTTGTCCAAATGTTCAGCGAAAAGTGGTTTATCTCGAAAATTTTTACGTTTCGCGAAACCTTTTTTCAACTAACAAAAAACCCTGGACAGACTATAAATCTTGATTTCTGGTATCTATCAAGATTGCCACGGCACCAAGACATATCAGCCATATGCCAGCGGGGACACCAAGAACCACTGGCGGTTGAGCTAAACCTCCAAAGGCAGGGGAATATCCCCAAAGAGGGGGAATCGGCAGAAATTAGATGATCTCATCTACACATTGAAGAACAAACTTTACGTTTTGAAATTGCCAAAGAGGGGGCATTCCACTTTTCCCTCCCTTTTCGTCCGCCAGTGCCAAGAACTGCATAGCGGGGGTAGGGTACGTTTGGTAAAAACGCCAATAAAAACAGAGCCCTCTTCCCCCAAAAGCCCCACTGGCGGACAAAATAAAGGGGGAATAGTGGGATTCACCTTTGTGACTTTGAAACTAGAATTTTGTACTACACATCGGAATCACTGTCATCACTGTAACTTCATCATTCTGCTGAAAAATATTCTCTCTTAAAAAGTTTTTTTCATCCGACAACGCTCCCCCCCCATACACCAATAGACAACAAGGGGGCCTACGCCACTACGATTTTGTAGTCCCTCGAGGCTCCTTTAGAAGCCAAACATTTTCATTTCATTGAATCAATTGAACTTGATTGTGTGCTCTTAACGAGTATTCTACTGACTGTTGGATTGAGTCAGGGTTGGGATCTGTTTTGGTCCAAGTATAGCTTGATCTAAGTATAGCTTGGTCTAAGTATAGCTTGGTCTAAGTATATCTTGGTTTAAGTATAGCTTGGTCTGAGTATAGCTTGGTCTAAGTGTAGCTTGGTCTAAGTAAAGCTTGGTCTAAGTATAGCTTGGTCCAAGTTTAGCTCGGTCCGAGTATAGCTTGGTCTAAATATAGCTTGGTCTAAGTATAAATTTATCTGAGTATAGCTTGGTCCAAGTATAGCTTGGTCCATGTATAGCTCGGTCTAAGTATAGCTTGGTCTGAGTAAAGCTTGGTGTAAGTATACATAGCTGGGTATCTTACAACAGCTAATTACTGAAAATCAATCGACCGCATGCATGCGCGTGCATTCCACAGATTTTCAATCTGTCAAACTATTCCAGTTGAAACTTGTTGTCTTATTGTTTCGTTGTTGTTTTTTCCTTTCGGACGCTGCTGTTGGCGTAGTATACTTGTTGACCGGATTGGCAGACAAGTCAACGCTCCAAAGGGGGAAAATTGAATCAACTGTCACTTCTTATGTCAGTTTACCTACGCCTTGATGAACAACTTACATTTTTTTATACCACCAAAGAGGGACTATTTTTCTCCCCTTCTCGTTCAGTGGAGTTGAGTTGCACGGTACTTTTTGCCATGCCGTGCCCGCTTCGGACTGGCACGAAAATGGAAATACCACGTCAAAACAATCGTCGTAAAAAAAAAAAGTCAAAAAATTAAACGCATGCCGACACTTTATTTGAATTCAAATTGCGCGCCAAAAATTTTCTGCGTAACAAGAATTCTTTGATGGACAATCTTTTTCGCCTTGTCTGTATCGAATGCCGAATCGAAACGATCGTCGCTGACACTTTTTTTCAAAAATTTAAACGCGCGTCAAAAACATTTTTGAATTCAAATGGCGCGCCAAAAATTTTCTGTGTTACGAAAATGCCTGGATAGGCTATATTTCTCGTCTGGTCCGTTCCCACTCGAGACTGGTACGAAAGTGGAATACCACGTCGAAACATTGTCGTTAAGACTTTTTCTATCGTCTAAACAAACAGTTGTAAATTCGAGGGTTCGAGGGTTTTTACGCATATTCAACTGAACGAAACATGTGTTGGGAGGGGAGAACCCAGACAAAATCTTGCATCAACTAGTTCGACTGGCTTAGAATAGTCGAACAATTCACATTTCATGGTAACTTTTGAGGACTTATTTGGGGATTTTTATAGCCAATTCAATCAGAATCACAGTTCATTGAGCGGAGGGAGTCTCAGGGTGCTTATAGAGTCAAAAGCAAAATAAAAATAGAAAGTAAAATAAAAAGTTAAATCTGTAAACCTGTAGACCGAAAATAAAGTTCGGGAACAAAATTGACTTTTCAGTCGATAGGTTTACAGTATTTTACTTTCCTTTTTACTTTCCTTTCGACTCTGAAAGCACCCTTATACTTCGTTTGTATGATGAGAGGTTAAAACAGATACATAAGAAAGTGCCATTAACTATCATTATCCTAAAAACACTCCTGGAATTATCGGTGATCTCTTCTATAAAAAAACTATATACCATAGAGAACATAAAAAATATAAAAATGTACCTGATTATGTGTTGTCATATTTTAAAATAAACGAACCGTTATTCACAATGCTGAATTGTGATGTAGCCGCATGGAAGAGAAAAGCACATCCAAATCAACAGACGCCTGATTAATCATACTGACTTAATAGTTAATGTTTACAAGTTACCATTCCAAATGTTTTATTTTTTGTTGTTGCAATAACAGTTAACCATTTTACAATACCATCAGACAAATCCGAGTGTTTTAGGACGACTGTTCTCATCATTCCTTGAAAATAGTATAGTTTAGATAAAAAAAATACCGAAATACGACTAATCAAAATGAAAAATATATTTCGAGCCGATCAAAGAGTTTTTTTGAATTTGCACTCGAGTGAATTATATTTAACGAATGAATTTCATCGAAGAATGAAACCTGACGGCAGTATGAATGTTATGTTATGTTACGCTACGCGGGCCGGCGTATTTTATTACACAGCTCACACCACAGCGAGCGATGTTCGACGCTGATAACACGATATTACATATTACGTTACTATAGTTTTCGAATAGTAGATATACACCTAGATCAGAATTTATTGAAAAAAAGTAAAAAAGTTTTGTGAACATCAAACTAATTAACTTTCTGGATTTCATTACCTTTTTACTGAAAAACCCGATTTCATCACGTATTTTATTACACCGCTCACACCACAGCGTCCGATGTTCGGTGCTGAAAACACGATATTACTTATTATGTTGATATAGTTATTGAATAGTAGATATATAGATCAAAATTTATTGAAAAAATATAAGTTTTGTGAAAATCTATATTCTTTTGAATATTTTCAAAAAAAATAGCATTTTCCCTTAAAAACCAGTTTTGTTACCTTTTTTTCACAGCTCACACCAAAGCGAGCGATGTTCGATGCTGATAAGAGATGGTGTTACCATAGATATAAATGTTTTGGCAAAAAACTATAATGTAACTATGTTATGAATAAATAATAATAAAATCATCAACTGCATCATATGATTTATACACTTATAATTTAGCGGTGCTAACTAAAATGTTTTATCCGAAACTAGAAATAATTATTTTTTTATTACACGGCTCACACCTTCGCTCACTTACTCACTCTCACTCACTCACTCACTCACTCATTCACTCACTCACTCACTCACTCACTCACTCACACTCACTCACTCACTCACTCACTCACTCACTCACTCACTCACTCACTCACTCACTCACTCACTCACTCACTCACTCACTCACTCACTCACTCACTCACTCACTCACTCACTCACTCACTCACTCACTCACTCACTCACTCACTCACTCACTCACTCACTCACTCACTCACTCACTCACTCACTCACTCACTCACTCACTCACTCACTCACTCACTCACTCACTCACTCACTCACTCACTCACTCACTCACTCACTCACTCACTCACTCACTCACTCACTCACTCACTCACTCACTCACTCACTCACTCACTCACTCACTCACTCATTTCGTAGCTGCCTATTTCACGTCGTGAACAGACGTCTTTTATTATCCAAAAGCCATTTCGGGCTTGGCTTGGCCAAAACACGAGCAGAACCCACCGACCACTATAGTTTAGCATTCACAATGAATTGACCACTATAGTTTAGCATTCACAATGAATTGACCACTATAGTTTAGCATTCACAATGAATTGACCACTATAGTTTAGCATTCACAATGAATTGACCACTATAGTTTAGCATTCACAATGAATTGACCACTATAGTTTAGCATTCACAATGAATTGACCACTATAGTTTAGCATTCACAATGAATTGACCACTATAGTTTAGCATTCACAATGAATTGACCACTATAGTTTAGCATTCACAATGAATTGACCACTATAGTTTAGCATTCACAATGAATTGACCACTATAGTTTAGCATTCACAATGAATTGACCACTATAGTTTAGCATTCACAATGAATTGACCACTATAGTTTAGCATTCACAATGAATTGACCACTATAGTTTAGCATTCACAATGAATTGACCACTATAGTTTAGCATTCACAATGAATTGACCACTATAGTTTAGCATTCACAATGAATTGACCACTATAGTTTAGCATTCACAATGAATTGACCACTATAGTTTAGCATTCACAATGAATTGACCACTATAGTTTAGCATTCACAATGAATTGACCACTATAGTTTAGCATTCACAACACAATGAATTGACCACTATAGTTTAGCATTCACAATGAATTAAATGAATGAAATTCAGTATTCGCGCCCTTTTTCAGATTTTTATTTTACAAAAAAACTCGCCCGCTTTTTTCCTGGTATCAAAACACAGTTTACTGTGGTTATATTACTCTTGAGATAAAGAGATTTCGTACGACAGCGAGATTCTTTTGATGAGCATCTATATATAAATTAGACAATGTATGTATGTGTGTCACGCTTTGGTATAAATAAAGCGAAAGAACAACAAAACACCTTTTATTACTCGATGTCAGAATCAAGATAAATCATCACGTCCCCTTCAGTTGTTTTTCAAATCTGACCTCTAACTCAACCGGCATTGACGTGTTGGAAATTCATAATTACTCTCAATTGGTTTACTCAACTCTTATTATGAAGTCATCAACACCCGTTCAACTGATTTTTAAACCTGAAACCTCAACATTCATGAAGGTCATAATAATGGCAATTATCATGAACAATTTTATTGATTCACTCAATGATTCGTTTTTAACAAACGGTGCAATTATCAATACCCTCCCATTCACTGAATGGAAAACTGAAATACCTCAACTATAATGCAGGTTAATATTGTGGTAGTTCAAAATAAAAACTTTTTTAATTAATAAAGATCAGGTAAAGTTTGAATATTTCAGATGGTCTTCCTTCACTACGAGTTATCCGAAGCTGCTAATTGTTTTCATACGGATGGGTAAAACATGTTTCATCATTATAGAAAATAGCGGGTTATTAGATTTTTTCCACGCGTCCTGTTAGTGTGGTCACGGAGTTGAATTAGTCTCAAAACAACAAATATTTGGACAATAAACTCCGAACTTAATGTGTCGAGTAAGTTTAATGTATTGAAATCTCGGGTCGGGTAGCGATTTTTCAACGGGAGGCTATATATTGTTTTTCTAGAAATATTGTTAGAAGTTTCAACTTGAACTGTGAATCAATGATAACTTGAGTTGCATAGCAACGGGTTCGTGGTACATATAACGAAGCATATTTCCATCAAAGATTGCAGTGATCATCCCTTAAAGTGACGGAACTTAACAACCAAAAAGCTTCCAAGTAAACTTATGTGAAAAACTTAATTTCAGTTCAAGTGAGTGCATTTTGGGTTCGACATAACCAATGAACTGTTGGTATGACGGACAAGACGGGTAATATTATTCTGCATATTTTTCTCATTATCAGTTGTGTTTGAGTAATATAAAGAAATTATGCCAGCAAAGCAGGTAAATCAAGCTGAAATTTTCATCATATCGTTTGATTTCAACGGGTTAAAATAACCAAATCTTACGAATGTTTTGAATCTTTAAACTTCTTTGGATTTTAGAAACTTTATAAATGGAATAAATTCCATGTCTTTAAATGTAAATAGGTTACTCCCATTATTATGTTTGTATTACAGTTATTCAATTAACCGACGGGTTTACATAATGTTTTTTAGGATAGTTGATTTTTGGTAACATAAGAAACAGTTGCGTAGCAACGGGTTTACCCTAGTATAAACAAAGTTATGAGTCAATTTTGGCATTTAAAATTCTGGCGATCATTTAAAAAAAATTCTGAAGCAAACTGTGAATGTTCTATACGGGGGCGTTAGAATCATGAAATGGTATCCTTCTGGATCATGGCGTCCATCTGAGAATCATTCAGTATGTATTGTCGGTCGTATAGCAGAGTCGGTTAGAGCGCTGGTTCTCCAAACAACCTTGATCGGCTCGAGACCATTCTGTTTTTTTTTCAATGTTTTCTTATGGCTTGGTCAAGGTTTCTTGTTCAGTCAGTCAGTCAGTCAGTCAGTCAGTCAGTCAGTCAGTCACTCAGTCAGTCAGTCAGTCGGTCAGTCAGTCGGTCGGTCAGTCAGACAGTCAGCCAGTCAGTCAGTCAGTCAGTCAGTCAGTCAGTCAGTCAGTCAGTCAGTCAGTCAGTCAGTCAGTCAGTCAGTCAGTCAGTCAGTCAGTCAGTCAGTCAGTCAGTCAGTCCGTCAGTCAGTCAGTCAGTCAGTCAGTCAGTCAATTCATCATTCGGACGGGAAAAAATAAACAAAGTTTATTTCTGCGCTCATCTCACCTCAGCTGGCCAATTACATACTGCACCTCAATTTTGTTTTTTAAAGAAAAAAATTAGAACCGCACCTGTAACAGTTGCTAGCCAAGCCAACCCACTAACCACTTGATTATCTTGCAGTACTGCCATCGGCCGTCGATTGTCCACCATGTCAGATTGTGAACGGCCAAAACTCGCAGACGGGCGACCAAATCGCTCAGCCCTATACTGCACAGCCGATGCAGGTTTGCGAAGTGAGTGAGTGAAACAGTCAGTCAGTCAGTCAGTCAGTCAGTCAGTCAGTCAGTCAGTCAGTCAGTCAGTCAGACAGTCAGTCAGTCAGTCAGTCAGTCGGTCAGTCAGTCAGTGAGGTTAATCGGTCAGTCAGTCAGTCAGTCAGTCAGTCAGTCAGTCAGTCAGTCAGTCAGTCAGACAGTCAGTCAGTCAGTCAGTCAGTCGGTCAGTCAGTCAGTGAGGTTAATCAGTCAGTCAGTCAGTCAGTCAGTCAGTCAGTCAGTCAGTCAGTCAGTCAGTCAGTCAGTCAGTCAGTCAGTCAGTCAGTCATTTCAGGAGCAGATGCTAAGGGTACCCGTGGTACTCTGTATATCTTTGATCACTTTCTGTCTGGGCATGGCTGTCGTGGCCGCATTGTGGTACGTACATCATACCACAAGTTGGTGGTTGACTGACTGACTGACTGACTGACTGAC
>OZ038447.1:22420317-22454861 GCA_964036265.1 Daptonema setosum | reverse complement strand
CAAACGTTTTGGTCGGCATTTTTTTCGATATGGCAATCTGATTTCGGATATCTAAAATGATGAACATTAAAATATCACAGGTACTATATGTAATGAGTTTGCGAAAAAATATTCACTCATTAATGGATTGAATTACGTGTAGGAATACTAAAGAAATCATATTACCAAAGCCGGCATACATACCATCACCATCCAACGGTTAGGGTGCCTTCATAGTCGGTCGGAGTTGCAACTTATTTCGGAACTTTTCTGTAGTTTCGTTTCGACGTTTTTTTCTTTATGTTTCGATTTCGATAACCTTTCGGAATTCATTGTGAAGAGGAAAAAGTTTACGGAAAAGTTCCGGAACAAGTTGCAACTCCGACTATGAAGGCACCCTTATCCGAAAATAAAAATAACAACGGTGTCTGTCTAAACTACAGAAATTCTCCTATTTTTCATATTCCGAAACGAAAGGATTCGTGGAAACTATTTCGATCAATATATTTATGTGGTAAACTTGGTAATATTTTCTGATTTATTTATGTGGTAAACTTGGTAATATTTTCTGATTTATTTATGTGGTAAACTTGGTAATATTTTCCGATAATTTAAGTTAGGATTTAGCTTCATGATTCTCTTTTTTATCATCTTATAAACAAACTACTGATCACTGACAAAGTATAAGCATGACGCATACTGTAATATAAAACAGTATATTCTTAAAATGAATTCCAAACTCAATAATGTTTATCATATTTTTTCATTCGTGTATTGAGCATGCGCAAACCAAAACATAATGTCGAATTTCGGCAATTCTGCAAATAAATTTCTGATGGTTCTCAATGACAATCAAACAAGAAAAGCCGAAGTCCCACAAATCATTCTGTCAACTACAGAAAACAAACAAACAAACAATGTTTACGAACAAGATTTGCATTTTGATCACACTGCAGAATACTGTAATATTGTAAAAATAATGTATCAGCATTTGAATGTGTGCATGGTATGGGGCAACATTCAAAATGAACGTTTCCATATTTTTTTTTCGGCTGGACTGGAAAACACTTTTAAATTTTGATGATATTATGAGAAAAATATTGGAGAACATAACATTATAAGATGATTAGGAGACTACATTTAAAGGACCGCAATTTTTTCCTTCTAAGCACAAACCTCAGAAATTAACGTCTTAGAAATGGCGCACTTAATTTTTTTGAACCCGAATCTATCGATAATAATTCTTAATTTCAGGTTTCGTGTATACAATGAAGTATTTTCCATCCCAACTCGAATCGTGCAATAAAACTCGGTTATAGTAAATCTACATTAGGTATGTAACAACACGTAAAATCTCAGCAACCAAACAACCGTTTCAATAATACAAAAATATTCAAAAGTCATGGATTACACACTGCAACAAAAATCTATCTACTATAAAACAACATCATTTTATGACGTTTTTTACAACATTATTCTGCTCCAGAAATACCAAATCAAATCCTAATATTTTCAAAAAACTACTTATATTGTCCTATATGAAACAGCATAGGAATGATTTGAGTTTCTGATAAAAACATACAATATAATCAAAATTAGGAAATAAAAAAACCCAAACGCCAGAGGTCTGATTCAAAGGTGGAATTCTTTAACAAATTATAAATCTTACAGAAATGTTGAATTGCAAGAATAATATAACATAATATAAGACCAGAATCATTGATTGTATTGTAATAATGACTATTATCCAATGTGACTCGAATTTTGATATAAAAAAAACAACACATCTAAATACAGAAAATAGCATCTTTCATAAAAAGTAGAATCACTCACACACCATAAGCACACGGGATTGCATTCAGAATTGATAAATAATCTACAAATTAGTCCTGAATTCACCCTTGCACGATTTCTTTGAAATTAGCAACACATTTCGTGCAAGGAAAAATTCTGCATGGCACAAAATACAAAGAAAAATTACCAAAATCGGGCAGGGCAGTATTATCGTCAGGTCAACCTTCCATGTCTTCAATGATGAAAAATGAGAAAATTTGGAAAAATCTCATCAAAAAAGTTGGAGAATTATTAAAGTAAGAACTTTAAATGCATCCATTGTTATCAAATTTAAACAACGATTTTGAGTATGAGGTAAAAAGGGTACCAATACTGTGGAATACACAAATTTCAATGACAATGTAATCAAATTCGAATGTATCAAATTTCAACCGAGTAACAAATTGCAATGAAACATCATGACAAAGTTTTTAAAAAATCAATAAGATTGATAATAAAGAAAAGCACACGTGGTGATCACACAGCACTCAAAATTGGTTGGTTCTATATTGATTACCAAATAATTCATACAAACAATATACAGGGTGGGCCAGAAAAACTCCACAATTTATTGAGTCCATAAACTCATAAAAAAGTTCATATGTTATTGAAATTCACCTAAAATTTCAAAGAAATTCATCAACCACAACAAAAGTTGAGGTCTCATAAAATCGAGTTTTTTGGCATATACAGGAAATTAATTTAACCGCTTACACCCACCGTATTACCACCATTAGGGGAAGATAATTGGAGGACATATTTTATTTTTAATTTATCTTTTTAGCAGTTTCCAAGTCGTAATTCGGCCAACGTGCTAAATCTTCCCTCTCTAAAACACCTTCTTTGGGAAATTGCCTGTCCGATAGTGACACATCAAATACCACAGTTAATTCGTCTATACCACTTTCATAGGTCTAGCGGCACTGGCGGACGAGCTAAACCTCCAAAAGGAGGGGAATCTTTCCCAAAAACGGAGAATCGGCATGAACCAGGCCATTTTACCCACACCTTAAGGAACAAACTTTACTTTTTGAAACCACCAAAGAGGGAGGAATTCCACTTTTCTCACCCCTTCTCGTCCGCTAGTGGGCGGTCATATGAAAACAGACAAGCAAAAGTTTCACAGCCAAGTTTTCATCCAATCTCATTCAGATTATAGGCCGAATGGTACATATCGGCGGGACCGGCACCCAATGTTTCAGAGCCGCCTCCACCCGTACCACGCGATCGCGCGTCCTCGATGGTGTGGCACAGCGTCTCCCGATTGAACTTCATCATTAGCCGATCGTAGTTGACGGTGATGCCGTTGAAGCGATTCTTGGCGATCTGAATGGAAGCTCAATTACTCAGTCAGTAAGCAAGTGCGTCAGACAGTCAATCATTATTTCAGTCCGTCAATCAGTCAAACAAACTGTCAACCAGACAGGTAGTCAGTAAATCAATTCATCATTGTCACTGATTCAATCAGTCAATCGTTCGATCATTATTTTAGTCCGTTTCAGAGGAGTTCACTTCATTACCCAGTACATAGACAATTTACAATAAAAATTTCAATTATGTTTCATTTTTCGTTCAATATAAAATTTTTCTCAAATACAAAACTAGATTTTTTGAATCCAATACTCGTTTTTGTACCAACATGCATGAACTTGGCGTATCTGCCGTCTCTCTCCTGCCGTCGCTGAATGAGCAGCACGTTATCCGCCTCCTGCGTCAGCCGACTGCCGCCGTAGATCGAGTTGGTCGTCAACACGTCGTCCTAAACGAAGAATATGAGCTTATCAGAAGGTCACCGATTTACTCATTAAAAAAAGAAGTCTTGATAACACATGTTTTGTTCATTATAGTGTTTTTTCTTCTTATGGTAAGAGTACGTCTTCTTTGAAAAGTTTTGTTACACGCAGCACATCATCCACTGCGACCGCTATATATCCAGCGTGTTGGCTTACGGTAGCCGATGTGGATGCTGCTTATGACATACAGTTAAAGTCCAAGGAACTTCCAAGGAAAACTAAATATTCACTTAGTTGAACATCCGGTGCCACGGTTTTCAGTGAGTTGACTTTCGGTGGGATATTTTCGGTGAGTTTAACGGTACCAACTTTAAACCTACTCCAAACCAGACCAGCACCGGATCGTGTTAATCAGAACCTCTCATCACTGGCGGACGAGTTAATTCTCCAAAGGGAGGGAACTTCGTCAAAGAGGGGGAATGGGCATTTTTCAGGCCATTTTACCTACTTAGAGAATAAATTATACGTTTTGAAAACGCCAAAGAGGGGGGAATTCCACTTTTCCCTCCCCTTCTCGTCCGCTAGTGCCTCTCATCTCCCCACCTTTCTGGGATGCACCACGAGCGTGACGTGCACACGCAAATCGGTGGCCATCCGACGCATGAACTTGACGAAATCGTCCTGCAGCGCGAATCGATTGTAGTAGTCGGACGTGCTGACGGTGCCGACGAGGAACTGCAGGTTGTCGATTACGACGTGCGAGATGCGCGAGATCTCCACTTGAGTGCGGATGGCCTGGAAGAAAAAATGAGTGATTTTTGTCGTCCAAATGATACTCCAATACGACTTTGAAAGAAACACTTTATGGATTTGTTTTCCTTCAATCACTCACTCACTTACTCACTCTTGTCTCAGTCACTCACTCACATACTCATTCATTAATTAATTAATTAATTCATTCACTCACTTACTCTGCCACTCACTCACTCCTAAAAACCACCAACATCAGCGATATCGGCCGGATGTTTATCCCGGAATGCATCCGAGTTTATGAAGATGGGTCCGCCTTCCATGCGTTCGAATCGGTCAAGTATGGCCTCCAGACGTCGGCGATACTCGGGTCGGTACAGCGGCAGTCTGGGGTAGAAGCAGATGATAATGATAGGTACAACAACAATAAGGTCAGTACCAACAACAACAACAACAAAACAACAACAGTCAACAACAATAACAAATCAACAGGAATAATAATAATAATAATAACATAACAACAACAACGACTACTACTTCTACTGCAAAAATAACAAAATACAAACATCGGGAACATCAGCAGCAACAACCACAACAAGTAGCCATAGCAATACTATGAACATCGAAAACAGTAGTGACATTGGAAAAGTGTATTTATATCGCATGCATATCGAAAATGTGGTCATCAAAGCTGATACTTCTTTGATTGCCGATTGCAACGTAATGCAATCCATGAACCAAAAAATATACAAGTGGTTATTTCATTTAAAAAAAAACTAAATAGATTTGAATTTGAACAAAGTGCGAACAACCAACTGTGCATATTGGCAAGACATCCATTTGAGAATCCGCGTTTCTGGCATCTCAAAACTGCAGAACAGCGTACGAACCTGCAATTGTATGAAAATCCGATTAATAGATCAGACAAATTGGTTTCCTCAAACTCTTCATCTGTGAAGCAATTCTTGGCGAAATTGATTGAAAAAAAATTAATCTTTTATGGTACAAGTTTTCTAAAATCATCTAAGTTGTATGACAATGATGCTGCTACAGTGTAAATACTTAATGAATATTACATTCCCCGGATAATATAATTAACGAAGTATTTTTTATCTATCATAAAAGACTAACCCCCTGTTTGGCCAAATCGACGGTATATTCACAAAGAAACGTGGTTTTGCCGGATCCCGTGGCTCCGGTAAAGATGGTCAACTCCCCGACGCGGAATCCGCCGAGTATTCGATTCAGAATCTCCCAGCGTTTGAACTGAAATTTATTGGGAATGACGAATTTATAATACCCGGAATATAAATTTCATGACCTTATCTACGTAAGAAGCGTCGACTTCCAAGTTGCGGTCTGATTAAAGTAAACTAGACCGATTTTTTTTAAATTCTCAGTAGTTTAGCGCCTCAGAATAAAGCGTACGCTTCATTACGTAGATAAGCCAATTATATGGAGTTTTACACAATAACGTCGAACAAAAAAATTGCACGGGACAACAAGAGGGTATCATAATTTTCTAATGATTAACTTGAATCTTGAACTTATACCATAAAGCGTTGCGTATAAACATTAAACGATAGCTAATACAACGGCGATTTTATCTTGACCAATATTAGCAGCTATTCATCACTAGTAAATAATACGTCAGGGTCACACGCGATATAAGCTCATCTACTGTTATTTTCCTAACACAAGTTTAAGCAAACTAAACAATACAGAATACACTAATAATAAATTTGAGTTCCGCTATATGCTCTCAGAGTTCGGATATTGTCCAGCTTAAAATTGTTGTTTTTTTGTCTTTTAGTCTTATTTTTTCTCTACTGAACTCCAAGAACACCCAGGGATTACCAAATCGCCTGCCGGTCAATTTCCTACCCCAAATGTAAGCAGATAAATTCTAGAGATGAGGTGTATGAAATATAAATTTACCCCAATCGCATGATAACCATAGTTCATTGTAAATTAATGAAACCTAAAAAGAGATCAATGTTCCCTGATAAAAGCGTGGGGGCAACCGTGTTTTTCGCTGTTTAGTTTTATGATGTTAGGCATTTAGGAAACAGACCGTAGGACGCAGGGACATAAAAAGGACAAAATAAAAACACAGCACGTAGTCACTAGAATACAAAAGCAGAACAAAAAAAAATAAAAAAATAAACCTGATAAAAGTCTATACGAACAAAACAAGGGAAGTGAACAGAAACTAGTCAGCAACTCAGGAAAACTAACGTTGTCTAAGAACTCAAAATCAACGAAGAAATGTTCAAACGACAACCAATGACATGACGACGGTAATGACGTGTTCAGTGGTAGCGTGGCAGTCAGTAAAGCGAATTTCACTAAAAATTATTATCTGTCAGGAGCAACAACAGACATATGAAGTCAGGTCGAAAGTCAAACCTGTCCTATCCGCATAGAGATCGATATGTCGCTGATTCAATGAGTAAGCGTATAAGATATTTCTTTGCCAGGGTATGCCACAACTGTGAAACAACAACGACACATAACGTTTAAACGTGCAGCCAAACTGACAACCGTCACATCACCACCACCACCAACACCACAACAACAGCATCACATCATGGTCACAACACCGAACTCCATACCTTAGCGATAATCGGCCCCACAGTCAATCGTCTCCTTGCAGTCAACACGGGAGACGCCGCCAACGGCGACAGTCTCCGCTCCCAGTCCAGCGGATCGCGGGCTAACGACGGAGGCGGTGGTAGGGACTTTCTCCTCATATGTAACGGAAGAGGGAGATCGCCAGCCGACGCCGATAGGTCAGCCGGATAAGAGGTTGACGGATGAAGCAGAGGGTCGAGGTACGATCCCCGACGGATCATGGGAGGCGGCGATAGAGCTCGATGACGACGGAGTGGCAGCGGAGGTAGTGCTCCGCGATGGTAGGAAGATAGAGGATGGCGGTAGGGGGAAAGATGGTAGGGTAGACGACTGGAGACACGTGGTGGAGACATGCTCCGGTAGCGGTATCTGGATGGCATGTGGATGTGGATAGAGGTACGGAAAGATGAACCTTACTGCTTGTTTTTTCATTAACATCAAGTAATTTAATTAAGTAACGGCGGTCTCTAGGAGTGGAGTGGCTTTGGATGAAGATATCGGAATAGTAAACCACACTGTTTGTTTGTTTATACTGAAGTCATTTTACTGAATATTATTTCCTATACGCTCGAGATCAGGGGTGGGCAGGGATTTCGGCCGTACCCGTACATGTCACAGGTAAGGGGAACATCTTGAAGTTATTTCACTACCTGAATGTGTTCAAAAAGGATAATTCCAAACTACCTTTTCCTAATTCCCCTCCCCCGTATGTGGTTAACCGATGTTGTGGATTGAGGGCCTTACAAACAAACAGTGTCCTACGATCCTCTCGAAAAGTACCTGTGATTAGGGTAATGTGAAGGGTACATGGGATATGGCTGCATCGGTCGCAGCATGGGTCGTGGCAATCGCGGCGTTCGTTCATCCTCCGAGTCAATGGTCGGCCAATCGTCAGTACCATCCAGTTGTGTCGGCAGCCATCGCAGTGCCTCCTACAACGACCGTATACTCTACCGTATTATAAATACAGGGTGGCCCAAAAGTTTATGTACACTTTTTGGCCGTCTTTTTCGCGTGTGTGAAATCATAAAATTACAACGGGACAACAATGATAAGACTGGAAATTACATGAACTTTCCAAAAATGCCCTCCGTTTTGTTCTCAGATGAGTATTTCACGAGTTATACACAGGAACGTACAAAAACAAGTTTTTTAATACTTTTACGCTTGTTTTTCCCTCATTCACGATTTAAATCTTGTGTTATTCATATTTAGTGTGATATTTCAGCGTAAGTGCTACAAATAGAGTAGAAAAAACTGCTAACTAGTAATTCACGTTAATTCAGATTAACCAGATAAGGCAAGACCGTCAAAACATGAAACATCAGCGTCAAATGCGATATCAGCCTTTTTAAAAGGGCATGTGCACTGCAATCGGCTTGCATCAGGGCTATTTTCAATGAAATGGTTAATACTACCGATAAATGGATTTTAAAAGTGATAAATGGATAAATATGTAGCATAATTTTTAAGTTTTTCATCTAAAATAGCCCTGATGCAAGACGATTGTAGTCAATGCACGTGCACTTGAGCAGGGCTGGTATCGCATAACGCTAATGTTTCATGTTTTGACGGTTTTGCCTGATCTGGGTAATCTGAAGTAGCGTTATATACTAGTTAGCATTTTTTTCTACTTTATTTGCAGTAATTACGCTGAAATACTCACAGTCAATATGAATAACACATGATTTTAATCGTGAGTGAGAGGGAAATAAGCGTAAAAAAGTAAAAAAAACGTGCTTTTGTACGTTTGTGTGTATAACTCGTGAAATACTCATCTGAAAACAAAACGGAGTTCATTTTTGAAAATTTCAGGTAATTTCCAGTCCGACCATTATTGTCCCGTTGTAATATTATGATTTTACACACGCGAAAAAGATGGCCAAAAAGTGTACATAAACTTTTGGGCCACCCTGTAATTCAAAATCGAAAGAATGCGAAACTTTTCGGATGGCCCAATATGGAAGAATGAAAACGGCAAACAACATGGATTGGGGTTAGTCAAGAATCAGGGGTGAAGTTAATAAACGGGGTTAATAGAGCAACATGACTGAGGTTAGCCAATGCGAGGTGATGCAGAAAAATGAACCAGCAAGACATGCGCACTTCGTTAATTTATAAACACGGTTGCCCCCACACTCAAAATAAAAACATGAATGGTAAAAAAACTAACGTCAGATGATAAATAAGCTCAATCCTGGTTTTCAAGATTCCACAATAATGTAAAAACTTCAACAGGAAATGGTTAACTGTTTCTTTAAAAGTATTTGGGTCAGTGTATGATATGAAATAATGCTCGTGCCTAGAATTGAACCCACACAATGTGGTATTCTCAGATTGAAAGTCAAACACAGGACACACTCGGCTACGCACTTGTCCAACTCACCTGTGCAATGCCCCTGGTAATCACATCGTGTTCTGTCAGTTCCATACGCAGCGGATCTCGATAGTCGGCTGACGTTCTGAGAAAATATAATAATATGTTAATGTAAGCATGAAACAAATTTAATCTTTTATATTTATAAATTCAAACAAGCGGAAAAAAATTACGAAAAAGAAACTAAATATAAATTCTGAATAACAATGCATATTCTATCGAGCACGATTTGGCCACTGGAAACAAAAAGAACTCCAGCTGTGTTTTGGTCACTTACTAAGTTGCTTTCTTGATTTTGAACAGTCATAATGCAATGTTGAATATGTGGAAAAATTCAACAATAAAAAATGAATTATCTGAAAATAATTAGGGTCCATCTAACCTGAAATATTGTTTAGGCATGGCGCGTTGCATGTTCTGGTCGGATTTGAGGATTTCACGAATTCGATGTCGACGTCCCAGTTGCAACAGTTCGAGGGGTCGTTCTTTGTTGCTGTAATGTTTTGTATTGTTCATTCAAGTTCAAGTACCGAAATAAATTATTATAATTGACACTGGTCTACTAACCAAACAATCCATCACTCACTCATTCACTCACTCACTCACTTACTCACTGACTCACTCACTCACTCACTCATGCACTCACTAATACACTCACTCATTCACTCGCTCACTCAAGCACTCACTCACTTACTCACTCATTGACTCACTGTCACTGACTCACTCACTAACCCACGCACCCACTCACTCACACTGACTCACTCACTCACTGACTCACTCACTAACCCACGCACCCACTCACTCACTCACACTGACTCACTCACTCTTCGACTCACTCACTCTGTCACCCACTCACTTACTCACTCACTCACTCTGTCACCCACTCACTCACGCACTCTGTCACCCACTCACTCACTTGACAACCAGACACCGCGACGGACTGATGATGTGGGCGAACTCGCGTGCCTTCTCAATGCTGGCCGCCGGATACCAGAGGTAAATCACATCGAACTCTTCCAGATAGGGCACAACCTGAAAGTACAATAACAAAAATTATATTTTTAATTATAAAATTTATTGAGAAAAAAAACGAGAAAACTTATTAGAGACGAAACATTGAAATTTACATGAACAGTAATTTACCAACTCCAGCTGCGCCACCACCAGCAGCATCAAACACAAAACAACAACAACAACAATAACAACAACAACAACAACAACCAACATCATAATCAATCTGATCAGCCTGCGGTAAGGCCACCGCTAATTGATTACTGCATTCGTAAATAGCCAACGCGTCTTTCTCATTGGTCGTGATCACAATCTGTTTATCGGTTGTAGTCACCATGTGCCAGCCGAAGAATCCCGGAAACGTTTTGTTCCTGCGAAACAAAACACAATTCACATTGGATCGCTCCCGGTTTTACTCGCTCACCCACTCACTCACTCACTCACTCACTCACTCACTCACTCACTCACTCACTCACTCACCCACCCACTCACTGACTCACTCGCTCACTCACTCACTCACTCACCTGACTCACTCACTCACTCACTCACTCACTCACTCACTCACTCACTCACTCACTCACTCACTCACTCACTCACTCACTCTCACTCACTCACTCACTCACTCACTCACTCACTCACTCACTCACTCACTCACTCACTCACTCACTCACTCACTCACTCACTCACTCACTCACTCACTCACTCACTCACTCACTCACTCACTCACTCACTCACTCACTCACTCACTCACTCACTCACTCACTCACTCACTCACTCACTCACTCACAAATTATCTATAACTTTGAATCTGCATATGAACTATTCATTTGGATTTGATCTGACCACTCACCGACATTTATCCCTGAATTAGCCTCTAAAAATGAACCAACTCGACGGGACTCGGTCGGATCTCTTTCCGCAGTTTGCCGCCGTCGGCCAGTTGTATGAGCTTGACGCTGGTCGGTTTCAGCTCCTGGCCCATGTCCTCGAGGGTGTTGCGAAACCTAGGATACACGACCGACGGATAAGTCTCACTGTAGTCGTCGTTGCCACGTACCTTGTACTGCTCGAACGTTTCTTGCGAGACCGACTGCAATTGTGTGTATTAGAACGTGATTACCATTAAATAAATGATAATAAATAAATATATAAAAAATAAAATTACGGCAATTTTTTGAAAATTATGTTTTAATAGTGGACTTGGTGAGCGACAGCCAATGATGAATGGTAGTAGTAAACAAAGACAACAGGGTATGTCAAAAAACAAAAGAGGTGAGGTCTATTGTTTTTTTTCGGGTTATTTGGTGGAAAAGTTATGAATAATTGGTGTTCGAACCTGTGAATTTCTGTTCAATGTGTCTAACGTTACAACAAATGATACAAAATATGTTCTTTTCACTTTGAAAAGTACATTTCTAACTACATAAATATCTCTTTCAAACAATTTTAAAGCAGTTTTTTTGGTTCTGTATGGATGGTTCGAGAAAAAAAATATAACAAGTCGCCACCAACATTAAGTCCCAATCGTTGTTTGAGTTCGGACCAGACGTGTCGACTGCCGACATCGTTGGCAAAGGCCGTGATGGAACGGCTGCATCGCCAGGTACTGTGTACGGCCTCCAGTGCCCCGTCCATTGTTGAGCTGCAAAAATAATGTTAGATTTTTTTTAACTAAAAGTTAATTAAAATCAACTGCTTAATGAACTTTCAGAAACTTTACTATTTATTTACAAACATACAATAATCACAACAAATACGATTTATTTGCCATAATACACATGAACTACAACATAGTAGTAAAGAAAATGACGAAACACTATAAACAAGAATGTATGAAATGCACAAGTAACATTGAAAATGGAAAATGAAATAAAAACAATGAGAAAATGTGTCCCATGCCATAATAACTGAAACAATAGGTGAGGTGATGGTTACCATTCAGAGGACAAAAAACCACATCTTAACTCGTTCCGCGAACTGTTTGCTAAACTCATTTCACTCAACTTTTTTCAATTACTCACTACATGATTAGCGTTTTCAACCACCTACTTTTCATACTAATTTCCAAAACCTACCACCTAATTTCTACAGCCTGTCATATAGTTTTTCACAACCTACCACTAACTTTCCACAGCCTGATGAACTGCATCCAATATCGGAACAACATTTCACAGAAGAAACCTGATTAACTCTCCCGTAACCTGGATAACTTGATTCTGGGACTGATCTCCATGATCGTTCCATTGAGGTCCGTCATCATTGTGGTAGTCTTTTACCTCGATACCATTTGGTCGTTTTACTAGCTCATAATTGTTACCTACTAAGAACCTTGTGTATATTTAAGGGCATAAGTTTTTAGTTTAAACTCTGCAGCTATATCTGTTTTGTCTCGTTATTGTTAAACTTTATAGGTTTAGGATTCCATACGGTAGTAGAGACCAGAGACACCACCGTTTATAACAAAAATAGGTTCTTAGCATAAAAACTGCAGACGGATATTGAACAGTGGATAACGAATTGCGGTGAAATAAATCGTCTACGTCGAAAAAAACTCGTATCCAACATCTGTAAGAACGATTGAGTTCATTATGAACTCCGGGTTATCTTGAAATGAGCCACCATACTGTTTCATTCATCGACAACCAGTGTTGTCATAATTTGTTGTCAACTTCAAAAGTGCGAAATCATATAAACCGAAACCGAATAGAACCATGATACACTGAGTTCAATGGATTTCTTCAGATTTTTCAAATTTTATTTCTCCTAATTTTTGTGATACGAATCTCCGATTGGAGTAACATAAATTTCTACTTCAACTGGCGTCCGTTCCAAGGTTTCATACTTATAAGTACGACTTACGAGTACTTTAACTGGTCAGTCCGATAGTAAATGTTCCATGTGTCTAGTCCGTCATCTGTTCGTAATATGTCAGTGTTAAATCAAGGTCATTTCATGTCCGTTTCTGGATGGGTGGTAGGTATGTATATTACGGGCAGCTACAGCTCATAAACACGTCTACATTGGGTGGTATCATTCATGCAGATACCATGAAACGGGCATTGCTTGACGTATGTCATTATTGAATCGTTAAGACAAGACTCAAGATCTATGTACTACAGCCCTTCAGACATCAGGAACTGATCGGGTGGAAGTGGAAGTATTTATGCAGATAGTTTTTTTGTATTCTCTTTCGTGCTATCATTTCATTTCATCTCATGTGAATTTATTTTAAATGCATACTATCAAAATCATTCATGTAGATACCATGAAACGGGCGTTGCTTGACGTATGTCGTTATTGAATCGTAACGACACGACGATAATAGATATGTACTATCGGACAGGTATCGCAGGTACCGGCGAAGGAAATCTCAAGATCTACTACCGCCATTCAGACACCAGGAACTTAATGGGTGGGGAAGCAAAGTATTTACGTAAACGTATGCACAACGTATTTTTGATGTTCTTTCGTTACATATTTACATTCTTATATATATGTCGTAGGCGTGCGTGCGACACGGCGTGCGTGCGACAATGTCCCGAATTTGCCAAGGCTTACGTGTGACAGCAGTACAGGGTATATGTTTATTGCGTGTTGTTAGGAGAGCATGTTTTTGTATGCCATAATAAAATATCACCGTAATCACTGAATTTCTATCTGTTCCGACGTTTTCATTTTCTTTTTAGGGGTTTCTTCAATTCAATGACTGTTCTGTTCGCACAAGCCTCGCGTCCTTTTTTATCTCGTGTATGGCTCTTAGAGCCACAGAGTAGCCCAGATTTTTTGTGGCAGCAACGCCCAGGTGTACAACCTGGAGGATTGAACTAAGTTATTATTCATAAACAGGAAATAATGATAAAGTAATAGGTTTTTGAGAGTAAACGAACCGGTGGCACAGTGGCAAATGGAAGCTGAATCGGCACTGTTGGCAGATTGTATCTTGTATTCTTGTCGTCTTAACTTTTTTGACTATCTTGTGTGCTTTGTGTGTCAGAGGTCACCGAGTCAGTATCAGTAGTTACGGGTAGATTTTCCATGTTGAAGTAGTGTTACGTAGCAGTTTTTTTTTATGTTTAAGGGGTGCTGATGATTGAATTAGTGAAGGTCAGTGGTCAGTGTGTTAGGGTCAGTGAATGGTTGAGTAAGATCAGTGATCAAGTTATATGCTTGCCTAACAACACGCAATAAACATATACCCTGTACTGCTGTCACACGTAAGTCTTGGCAAATTCGGGACATTGTCGCACGCACGCCGTGTCGCACGCACGCCTACGACATATATTTGGGTAAAAAAACATACTACTAAATTTAGTTTTTTTTCGTTACCCAATTTTATTTTACTTCTTTTAATGCAGGCTTAGGTTTATAAACGAACTACTAATAATTATTTTACTTGTTATTATCGGATTTGTATGTTTCGAGTTGAAAAAATACTGGTAAAAGTTTTCTATTATTATTTGTATCATCATTGCAGATGTATTCGAATAGAGCCGTATTCTAAATATAACGCTTATGCCTTTGACTTTTCTTACAATGAATGTGATTTGTCATACAGTAGATTCTGCTAAATACCGTAAAGACTTGATTGAATAACAACTTATCCGGAAACGAAAACGACAAGGTTGACATAAAAACAACAATGATATCGAAGAGAAAAATAAAAATAAATTCAGTTTATGTGATATGCTAATAATAGAAATATGCAGGAGAAACTTCAGTCGAACAACCGTCTATGTGATGGTAACTTTGCTCGATGTGAGTGGTTTCCTAATCCTAGTGAGATTCTAGGATTTTCTATCCGACTTCAGAGTGTCAAAATTTTCAGTAAAAAAAGCAAAATCAAATGCGAACAATTCAACTTTCCTCTTTTTACTCTCGTCCATAAAGAGGTTCTGCTAATACTTTGTCTTATCTACCACCTGTACACTGGCGAACGAGCCAAACCTCCAAAAGGAGGGGAATTTTGTCAACAAGAAGGAGAATTGGCAGTTTTCAGACCAATTTATCAACACCTTATTGAACAATGTCTACTTTCTGAAACCGCCAATTAAGGGGGGAATTCCACGAGAAAGTGGAGTTGCCCCGCTCTTTGGCAGTTACAGAAAATAAAGCTTGTTCATTAAGAGGTGAAGGCAAAATGGCTCCAAAATAAAATTCCCCCATTTTTGAAAAAAATTGCCAACCATTTGAGAATTGGCTCATCCGCCAGGGCGTACATACATAATGTCTGTACCAGGAGAAAAATCACATGGATCAACGTCAAAAAAGGTAAAATGCTGGCCACCCTGGTGTCATGAAACGCCTGGCGGACGAGCGAAGCGAAATCTCCAAAAGGAGGGGAATCTTTCCAAACAGGGGGGAATTGGTGAAATTTAACTCTTTTTACCTACACCTTAAGGAACAAATTCAACTTTTTAAATTTGCCAAAGAGGGGGGAATTCCCCTTCTCAGTTCTTCCCCGTCCGCTAGCGCATGAAACGAACGCCGACGCCGAACGGACGGCCATTTCCTACCTACCGGCTACCGGGAGTAGGACATTTCGGTGGAGCCTAGATTTACAGGAGTCTAACTTACAACCACACTTAGATTATTATTACTAGTATTATGATTATTATTACTAGTATTATGATTATTATTACTAGTATTATGATTATTATTACTAGTATTAAGCAGGGTATGTCAAAAAAGAAAAAAAAACATTAGGGTTTATCTTTTTTTCGGATTATTTAGTGGAAAAATCATTAATAACTGGTGTTTGGACCTGCGAGTTTCTGTTCAGTAAGTGTATGCCTAACGTTTCAACAAATGATACAGAAAATTTACCTTTCACGAACATGAAAAAAACGACATAAAAGAAAGTGAAAAAGTGGGCTCATTGATTTATTTGACATAATTATGGTTATTATTATTAATATTATCATGTATAAGATATAGATATCAAGAAGAGATGAATAAGTGATAAAGCTATCATCGTTAGAGTATTTCAGCGACAAAGAAACAATAGACATATATTTGGAACATTCTGGAGTGTTATCGTGCATGTACATACTTTAAAAGGGAGTCAGTACCGGTAATCAATCTAGGTGTGTCTTGCGGTAGGAACGAAATCCGTAGTATTAGTTAACAACCTTTGTGAGTAGGAATTTCATTTTTGGACCTCATTTTCAGACTTTTCTTAATTTAAATCATGTCTTATCATCTCTCGAGATTTTTATACACGCTGCCCTATATGAATAATACTAATTACTACTAGAGCAGGGAAACAAACAGGAAATGGGAACATGCACATACATAGACCATTTCATCGTGATACAATTATACGCATTTCCTGCATACCGAATTTACAGACCAGACTGCGACGGTGGGGTTCCCACGGAGATAATCAACGCTTCCCATTTCCAAAATAGGTTAATCATACTTTCTTGTTACGTAAAATAACTTCTGATTCTGATACATAGGTTTGTTTTCGACACATGTAATGAAATTAAAAATCCTGTCCGAGTGAAGTTTTACCGGAGTTTATAAAAATGTTTAACTAAGTCTACATGGACATGATCTACATAAATTGAAAACCTTCGAGAAAATGGCGCAAATTTGAAATGCAGTCTCCTAATAAATTAAGTATGCTACGTTATACCACCAGAAATGTATGTACGTTTTGGCAGTAATGCTTCTATTAAGCGTATAATAAATACCAGGTCGTACCAACACCGTTCAAAAACGTCAAACTTTGTATAAAGGTCGATAGAAAAAAGTTTCGTGCCATTAGCTTATTGGCTACCGTATTATCGGTAAAAATCAAGAAAACGTTTTTTCTTGCCGGAAGTTAATATCTAACTACTGAATTAAGTTATATTTCACGATGAAATCATCTGAATCTTTTTACACGATCCCAATTTCCAGCTTTAAACCGATACATACGACAGAACACAATTTACTTTGAAGTCTATGAGGCTTCGGGAAGAAAAATAAATAAAGGGAAACACAACAAAAAAGGGAACAGCACAAAAATAAATAATGCTCCGTTAAAAGGTTACCTGACGCTGACAGGGCACTGGCGTACAAGCTAGTCCTCCAAAGAGAGGAGAATCTTTCTTGGCGGAAATTAGTCCAATTCACCTACACGGCTACACCTTACGGAACAAACTCCAATTTTTTAAACGGCCGAAAGGAGGAATTCCACTTTTCCCTCCCATTCTCGTCCGCTAGTGTGACAGGGTACCCCTGAAACGTCAGTCTCATAACCAGTAAATTATGTACTAAATGAGTATGAACATCAAACACTTGAATAAAACCTAAAAACACTGAAACGAATCCGAATGAATGGCACCGAACCGTTGAATCTCATAACCTAACAGTCAGTACCCTAGAGTCAAGTATCAAGTATGTACCATTCGGGGCACGACGACAATCTCAGTAAGTCAGGTGCCACGACATTGGAGCCCCCCTTCCCCCTCAGAGATCTACCACGGCGCGCGCTACTTAACGGAACGCCTGCTGTATAAACGTTTCATGGTAACCTTGTAACCTGACATACGAAGTCAAGTGGTATTGCCCGTAATAGTTAGCAGTACCTTACCACCGTGTTATTATCATGCATGCGACTCTAGACTCTGCAAGCTGCAGTCTGGTCACCGGTAGAAATATGCGCACCATGCGCTTTCTGACTTCTTGGCAGACAGAAAATGGAGTACCGTTGGAAGGGCGAAGTAGTGGAATAAAACACGAATGAGAAATTTTTTATGATAGAACTGTTTTAAAATTCGAAATTTTCCTCTCTTGGGAAGAAAACCACTTTTTCACCAAGTGATTTTCCAACCAGATTTTCGATCCTTTATCCTATTTCATGAAGCTGGAAAAGAAGGTTAAAAAACAATATTCCACATTTATTTTATTGAACATAAAAAAAGAAAAAAAATTAAATTTCTGACATTGAATCATCATGTCCCGTCCCCGAAATTCGATCCGCCATTTTCATTGGCTGTCGTTGGGAACCAAACCTCCAAATTAAGAGGTATTTAACCGAAAATAAAGGAACTAAGAGTTTTTAGGCTGCTTAATTCAAACTTTAGAAAAAAGTGCACTTTTAAACTCGCAAAAGAGTGAGAAATCCCCGTTCCCCTTTCAATTCCGTTCTCGTCCGCTAGTGTCGTTTCGTTGGGTATATAGAAACGGTTGCCGGGACTACGCCTGTGGGGATATACCACACTTATTATAAATAGACGTCGTAGAAACAGTTATACAGACTATGACATTGACAAGTGGGTTTTGGTGGGGGGCCAGTGTGGGGGCGGTTGGAATAGGGAATCGGGGTATCAAAATGGAGCTGAGAAATTAGAATGTACATAGGTAACTTTAACTTAGGCTTATGCACTGACGGACGAGCTTATCCTGTAAAGGGAGGGAAAGGAACTGGCAGTCAAAAAGGGAGGAATTGGCAGTTTTCAGGTCATTTTACCTACACCTTGGGGAACGAATTCTAATTTTTTAAACGTCAAAGAGGAGGGAATTTCACTTCACCCACCCCTTCTCGTACGCTAATGGGTATGCTTATAAACGGAACGGATCAAGATTCAAGTTATATATAATTGAAATTTGAATGATTAACCTTATTTACTTATTACTCGTACCAGACAAACAAAAAAACTACTTGTAAGAATTCATGTTCATATTAAGACATACTCTTGTAAAACGTTAGAATAACAAAATTCATGTGAACTATGTTCACCAATCGAATTTTTCAATTTGCCGACATTAGGTCACAGTCACACAAACAGTTAGCTTACACTAAAAAGAAGAAATGTATCATCACTTTACATCACACAAAAATAGAAACAATTAATTTATACCGTAGCGCAGGAACGTAGTTCCTTCCTGAAAAGGAAACGACATCAGAATCGAGTGAAGTCAATTATTCCGAAATCAAGAATCATTGAAATTATGGACGATTACGAATTATGTACAAATACATAAAGTTACGCTACCATAATGGGGTTGACTGACTACGAAGTCACAGCGGGATACAAACAAGCAAGTGCCGTGGAGTACTAGGTGCCTTACATATGCCAATGCCAACGTACCACGGGTTACGGTCAATGGACTCTACTTATAATAGGAAAGGTAAGTAAATAAAGCAAATAAGTTTCCCCGTAAGTTCCTATACCAGTCTACAAATAGTCGTGTACACAGGCGGACGAGAAGGGGAGGGAAGTAGAATTCCGCCCACTTTGGAGTTTTCAAAAAGGAAAGTTTGTTCCTCAATGTGTAGATAAAATAACCAGATTTTCTGCCAATTCCCCTCTTTGAAGAAATTCCCTCCCTTTGGAGGTTTGGCTCGTCCGCCAATGGTCGTGTATCCTGATAGGCAAACCGTTCGCGTATTCCACGTTAGCGACCCTCCGTTTATTCATCCATTCCTCAGCAAAACTTTTCCACCGCATATGGGAATTGAACGATGCATTCGAAATCGATGGACCAGCCATTTCAATGTACGCTAAAAATCACACAGGCGCGCAATCCTAAACCAGTCCTCTAATATCACACAGAATGCTATAGAATAGAAGATACCGAATGATACATGTCTAATAGTAGTGTCGCCTGTTTAGTACCGTGCGTAGAACGCCGGCCTCGAAAACCGGCGGTACTAAGTTCGAAACCTGACTTGACCCACAGATCCTGACGCGTTGCTCTGGGGTTTCTGCCATTGCCCGTCAGTTTATTGAACTCTCCGGCCACTCCGAAAACACCATTCTGATGTGGTATTAGTGTGCCTCGATGGCTTCAGTTAATGGACAAGTCAAGTAAGTATGAAACTAACGTATTTCACAAATCTTACTGTAAACAACAAACTACAATAATGTATGTACACTTACCAAGGAGTGTTACACGCAACTCAAATAGTACTCGGAACTGCACGCCGAATTGCAGTTGCAACCACCTTTTATACCAAGTTTGCCACATTGCCAATTCAAAGGTACCAAAGGCCAATGGTTCAACTGCCACTGAGGTGCCTTTAGTCGCTGGCGGATGAGAAGGGAAAGGAAAAATGAAATTCACCATTTTCCCATTTGTCGATTTAAGAAAGTTAATATTGCTCCTTGAGGTAGAGGTAAAACGGCCAAATTTCTGTCATTTCCCCCCTCTTTGGGGAGATTTCCCTCCCTTTGGAGGTTTGGCTCGTCCGCCAGTATCTTGAGTCAAAACGTTTGGTTACCACGACAAACCCGAGGTGTTGTTGGAAACCGAGCTACATCCACTCATATTTATAGAAAAGTCAAAACCGAAAATAAGGTTGAAACCGGGGAAACCGATTGAAGTTGTTGACTCACAGTTTAATTGACGGACAGTCACTTCTTCAGTTTAATGTTGATTGTGACTCAACTGTACAGATTGGTGGAAATAACATAACAATATTTCGGTAAGTTCCTTGGTTACCAACACATAAACAGACAACAAATAGAAAGACACTCTTCCATAAAATTATATACGGAAACTACAAAGACACAAGAACAATGAGAAAGCACGATTCCACTTCAACTTACCATAGCGAAATTCAGGAAATCTGCACCAAAAAAAGAATATAAATTTGTTGTATGAAGAAGTTAGGACATAAAAAACTAGAACAATTTTCTAAATAATAATGATAATAATAAACATGATAAAAAAATAATAGAATACTTATTTTTTAAAACTCATTCAAATTGTAAATGTACTCACCCAAATTGAGTTCTGGCCTGGTCTAGCACTTTGTCGCCAAACTGTCGTAGATTCTCCACGTGTTTCTGATATTCGGTCCAGCTGCAAACGAAAAACTCACATAATCCGCTGAAATTTTCCAGATCATTTTCAAAAAACTGCATTCGTGATCATAATTTCAAGTCTTTAGCATTTTTATCTCAAATATGAAAAGCAATGGCTAGAAATAACGTTAAAAAACGGATTGGCAATGACACGAAATAATTTCACCCTATTCACTAAAGGTATTTCCATACATTTGGACAGCGTGCAAATGACACATGAGCGAACTGAAGAAGAAGAAAGAAAGCGGTACCATGACGCAAAATAAGTAAGAAAAAAACGGACTATAGTCGCCTGCCTAGTCTTTTGCGTAGAGCGCCAGTCTCGAAAACCGGCGCTCCTAAGATGGAAATCTAACTTGAGACACATATCCTGACACATTGCTCTGAGGTTTCTACCATTGCCCGTCAGTTTATTCAACTCACTACGAAAATACATTCTGATATGGTATTAGTGTGCCTTATGGCTTCAGTTAAGGGAGAAGTAAAAAAAAAATTGAAGAAAAAACGAACAGTACGGGTCGACTGGCACAACTCGTACATCTGACCACCGGCCATTGGATGTGAATTCGGGCCGATCGACCGTTGCCGCAGGTGAAGCACGGCAGACCCGTGAAATGAGTGGGACCCTGAAACGGATTTTCTATGAACTCAGCTTCAGTTGTCAAACCACAATCGCTAAGTTGGATACAAAATCACTAATCACAAGTATAGTGAAATCACGGCAACCCGACGACGACAAGTACATAGATATGAGGTCATGAGGATAACAACAGATCACAAACGAAGTTTTTTGAATTAGCTTGTCTACTAAAACTAAACTCTGGATTCTATCTAACATTGACGTTCAAATTTAACATTAACAATGATTATTCTCAATCTCATACATTTAGGTTGACCGTTATTCCACTATAATTGTGATTTGGCATTCAATTCTGCCATTGTAGCATAACAACAACGGAATAAATGTAATATTGAATGCGCCAACCTGTCACCAACACGAAGCCGATATCCCAATAAACAAAGAACACCCACAAACAATGCACAAACCTGTCTGATTTCACCGGTAAAGTTCACCCTGGACAGAGCCTGTACCACATCCGATTTGGTGGGATAATTCTGTGAATTGATTTGCGGCAGCAGATCGGCGGGGAACGGCGTCAACTCCTCAGTGTCCGTGGCCAGATCGGGCGACATTTGCAGGTTTAGGTTCTGAAAAATACAGAAAATTCTCACATTTTAACTGAATGATGTCAAAATCAACTGGTCACTTTCCGGTTCTGTCTGTGTATATTTTATGATCTACTGAGCGCAACGAAAACGAACGGAGCTAGAGAGGAATATAGCACCAGGTGTGGTGTTTTATAGCAGGCTTGAAACACTGTAGGTTTCATCAAGTTATAAGTTATACAGTTTTGATAAGTTCCATAAAACGCAACTGACTGTTCATTTATATTGTTCATGAATATAATTATAAATATACTTTTGATGGTATTATTATTGCCTTGTTGATTCCAGTAAAAAAGACTAATTGACAACTATGAAAAGTCAGAAAACATTGTCAAGTAATAACCATCTTTTCCTGCTGAAGTTCGTCTGTGATCTCCGGCTCCTTGGCCTGATCGAAGTTGCGTTTGAACTGGTCGTGGAGTAGCTGCACGTTGACGAGTTGTTGCCGGTCGATCAGCACCGATGAACCACTCGAGTTCGCACTGAATGAAGATGAGTAAATTAATCAATCGATAAATTTGAACAGAAAATCAATGAATTTTTCGTTAAAACGTTAAATCAATGACCTAATCAGTGTTTAAAAGCTTGTAAACCATTCAAAGAACCGTCCGTGAATACAAGTTAACCAATTAGGAATCAAACAATCGATTACCATCCATCATCCATGTCTAACAATTCATTGTTTATGAATAGTCTCAATCAATCAAATGAACACTGAGTCTATGAAATAATTGAAAACTTGAATAAATAATCAATCAATCTATTCAATTACGAACTAGTCAGACAATCGAACACCGAGAAAAATCAATGAATTGAATATTAATTCAATCAATCAATAATAGATTACTACGATACGGTAATCGTTCAACTGAATATTGGGTCAATCAATCAATCAGCAATTGATTACCAGCTTAATCAATTAAACAGTAAGTTCATCTATCAAAAGAACACAAAGTTGATTAACCAATTTAAATACTAAGTTAATCAATCAATCAATCTATCAACGGAATACAAGACTAGAATTAACCAATCAAATTAGTAATGAGTTAAATAAAGTCCGAAAAATACTGATGGATCAATAACAAATCAATTGGATATTAAACTAATCACTAAATCAACTCATTGATAAGTCCTAAGTCGAATCAAGGAAACAATAAGACAGTCAATTCATTGCTAAGACAATCAATCTGTGTTAACAAATTAATTGAAAACCGAGTCAATCAATCAATCAACTGATTACAAGTATAATTCAATGGATGAATCAACTGAATGAAGGCATTGAGTCAACGAATCCCTTTCTATACAATATGAGACACTCAGACTCAGTTTATCATGAACAGTAACCTCAGACTCTGTATCAAGTTTTTCGGCGGCTGAAGAATCGCGTCCGGGTTTGTCGAAGGCTTGTATTGAATAAGTTTCTCAGGTGGACGGTTGCCTGGAATTAAACCAAGTGAATAAATCAACTTTTTTGTTAGTAAGTATGGTTGATTAATTTAATCTTGACTTATTTTGCGCAAGGATATGAACATTAGAACATAACTTAATAAGTACGTTGCATGTTTCACCGTCACTCAGTCAGTTGTTGTATCAAATCGCTTGTAACGAGTGTTTTTTATATTACTAATCTTGACGAATACAGAGCAAAACATTAATAGCGAGTTGTCTAGCTCTAGCCTAGCACAATATGAGTAAGACTCAAGAATGAAATCGGCCTGAAATATACGGGAACCCTGGAAAATAAAAAATTTAATCTTCATGTTAACCTCCAAAATTGCGGACCGGCGGCGCTTGTGACCATTTCATATTCGACGAAGAGCTCGATGGAGGAGAAGAAGATGAAGGAGAAGGAGGAGGAGGAGGAGGAGTAGGAGTAGGAGTAGAAGGTGGAGCACGCTTCATTCTCAATGGTTGCATCCTCGGCAGCGGTCGTTCATCGTAGGACTGCTTGATTGATTTCGCAAATTCGTTGAAGGACACCACCGATTTCGATGGTACGTCGGCATCTGAAAGATTTAAAGATAATGGGACAAAAAGACAAAGATGAGGTTAATAGAACTTATTACTTGAGAAATTACACGTGATTTTCCACCTGTAATATGGTGCTACTACCACTCATAGGCGCAGAATAAGCATAATGTTCCAAATTGTTCACATGTCACTCAAAGTTGGGCTGGATTGAACTTGGGATTGAAATTGGGATCCGAACCTCTAATTTAACGACCCCTAATTGAACGACCCCGATTTGAACGACCCAAATAACAAGGGACTCAGATCTCTGTTTATTCCTCGAAATCAGAGGTGGGCCGCTGGGGGGGGGGGGGTAGGGGGGTTACCCCCCACTTTTCAGGGTCGGCGGGTAGCACCCCCCCCCCCTAGACAAAAATTTAGGTCGCCTACCCCCTCCCCCCCTACTCGAAATTTTTGAGAAAATCGGCCTCAAAACCTCGATTTTGAGGCTTATTTTTCAAAAAATTTTGGCTGTGAGATTTTTTTTTTCGAACAAACACGTTTTCTGGGTCAATTTTCTTGGTTAAAACCTGAAAAAACCGGTACATGTGATGTTTATACCTTATAATAGAAAATTTTTTAGCAAAAACAAGCAAAAAACAAGGCTTTTTCGCGAAAAAAAATTTTTCCTACCCCCCCTACCCGACCTTACCCCCCCCCACTTTTCGGGGCGAAGGGGGGGGGGTAAACTGAGATTTCAAAATCCTACCTCCCCCCCCACCCCCTGCAAAGTGCCGAAAAACCCGGCCCACCCCTGCTCGAAATATTCTGATAATTGTGCAAAATTACTAACCCGCCGCCGCCGCATCTTTACTTCTCGACGTCGAACTCGAATCCAATGACTTGGAAGACGACGACGGACCCGAGCTCTCCGAGCAGAACCGACGATGCGCCACGAATATAGTTGGTTCGGCATAGAAATTACATGATTCCGGATTCTGACGACGTCTTGAAGACACGATATTTCGGTGGGAAGACACATTTGAAGGCACAAGATCCGACTCTTCACCGGGTAAAGGACCCGGACTTTGGGAGGAATTGGAATTGGACGGACCCGTGAAGGCATTGGCGGCTCGCGTGAGCACCGCGCGTTGTAGATTGAGCATCGGATTATAAAATATAGAAATCTGTCTAAAAATAAATCACGAATAATTTGATATAATAATTATGAATAATTAACTTGAGCAAAAATTTATTTTTATTTCACTGTTGAAAGTTTATTTTATTTTTGATTTTCTTGCGCCGAACTTTTCCACGATTTCAAATTGGCGCCCGAAAATATTCCATGCAATTCGTGAAATCGTGAATGAGTCATTCATTGAGGAACTCCCAGACCACTAGCGGACGAGAAGGGGAGGGGGGTGGAATCCCCCCCCCCTCTTCTCACTCCTCACTCACTCACTCACTCACTCACTCACTCACTCACTCACTCACTCACTCACTCACTCACTCACTCACTCACTCACTCACTCACTCACTCACTCACTCATTAACTCACTCACTCACTCACCCACTCACTCATTAACTCACTCACTCATTCACTCACTCATTCACTCACTCAGTCAGTTACTCAGTCAGTCAGTCAGTCAGTCAGTCAGTCAGTCAGTCAGTCAGTCAGTCAGTCAGTCAGTCCACTAGCGGACGAGAAGGGGTGGGAAAAGTGGAATTCCCCTCTCTTTGGCAGTTTCAAAAAGTTCAATATGTTCCCTATGGAGTAGGTGAAATGACCTGAAAACTGCCGATTCCCCCTCTTTCACAAAATTCCCCTCCCTTTGATGAAATAGCTCGTCCGCCAGTGAGTCAGTCAGTCAGTATTATAAGTCAGTTTCTCCTTTTGGTTAAAGTCAGCTAGTCAGTCAGTATTATAAGTCAGTTTCTCCTTTTGGTTAAAGTCAGCTAGTCTGATTATTTTTTTCAAGTCAGTTAGTCGGTCAGACAATCTGGCAGTCATTCGAAGTATGCTGTTTTTACATTAAAGCTACATTTTATACATATCGTGTACGCTCTCATTACAACCGTGAATTTATTTCTTGTTTCGGGTTATCAGAAAATATGTGTGCATAGTTCGTTTCAGTACGCCACAGTGAATCAACATCTGTACGAATTTTCTTTTATTGGGATGTCACACGATATAATACGAAAAAAACTGATTGATAAGGTGTCAAGGTATTGTATAATAATAACAGAGACCTCTTGGCTTCCGAGTGAGAGAATCATCAAAAACTAGTTTAGAAAAATGTTACTTACAGTACATAATCTACATAATGATTCCCCCACTCGTACTGACACACGGCGCCAACGGGAAGGCGGGTCTCTGATCGCCATGCAAATGGTGGATTGGTGCCCCCGCCCGAAGGCAGGGTCAAGTCCGCCAGGACACACCAGTACGGCAGAAAACGAAAAAGGCATAGAAAATGAGAATATGATAATAGCATAAGAAGCGAGATCGAACTCCTAAATAGTAAGTAACATAATGACATGAAAAGACTTGAAATAGTTGTAAAAAGTCAAAATGAGTGTTAGTTGTAGTAGTATTTATAGTTGTTAAGAAAACTGAACATGTTAAATCAGTTTGAACAGATTCGAAAAAATCATATAGGAAATTAAGAAGACCGAAATATTAGGATCATAAACAAACTGAACTGTAGGTAACAAGATGAAATTTGAAGTTTGTAAGATGATTACAAGCATAGCATAGATTGAGAGTGAAAAATCTAAGGATTAAAATCAAGCATCATATCAGAGTGTTCAGAGTCAGAAGAGACAATGCCGCGCTGAGGTGGATGGGAGAAGTGGAAGTCGCAATCGCAGAGTCAACAGTCCTGGTAACAATAAGGAGCCGCCACTATAGAGTCGCCAGTATGGAGTCACCAATATGGAGTCATTCGCAAAGCGCCAATGAAGCGTCAACGAAGAATCTACAATAATGATAATTAACTGTGTTCCATGAAAACAGTCATTCAATACCACAATGACAAACACGCATTGACCAACCGCCGCAAAAACCTAAGAAAGTTGATTAGATGAGTTATATACATTTCATAAAAGGAACAGTCACTCAACAACAAGTAAACAACCAGTGAGGGATTAAAGGTGGAAGTCGCCAATGGTTGAAGTCGTCAATGGTTGAAGTCACCAAAGGTTGAAGTCGATAGTTTGGAGTTGCCAGTAAACCGTGTGAGTTCGTCCGTAAACTGCCGGAGTCACCAGTGACGTGAAGTTGACAAAGAACAGGCCACGGATGACAGGGAAATCTATGTACAATACTGATAGTTTATAGCTTTGTATGTTCACTGAAACCAGTCATTTAATATTACAATACCAATCACGCATTGACCAACCGCTGGAAAACCTAAGAAAATTGATTAGATGAGTCGTATAGCTTGTTGAAGAAAATGAGTCAAAAGAAATAAGTAACAACCAACCAGTATGATCAGAATCCGATGCACCCGAGTAAATACGATGCCTTCATGAACCCCGGAGTCGCCACTGAGCACCTGCAGTCGCCATTGAGCACCTGGAGTCGCCATTGAGCACCTGGAGTCGCCATTGAGCACCTGGAGTCGCCACTGAGCACCTGCAGTCGCCATTGAGCACCTGGAGTCGCCATTGAGCACCTGGAGTCGCCATTGAGCACCTGGAGTCGCCACTGAGCACCTGCAGTCGCCATTGAGCACCTGGAGTCGCCATTGAGCACCTGGAGTCGCCATTGAGCACCTGGAGTCGCCACTGAGCACCTGCAGTCGCCATTGAGCACCTGGAGTCGCCATTGAGCACCCGGAGTTGCCATGGAGCACCTGAAGTCGCCATTGAGCGCCTGGAGTCACCATTGAGCGCCTGGAGTCACTATTGAGCGCCTGGAGTCGCCATTGAGCAGCTGAAGTCGCCATTGAGCGTCTGGAGTTGCCATTGAGCGAGCGCCTGGAATCACCATTGAACACCTGGAGTCGCCATTGGGCAGCCGGAGTCGCCATTGGGCAGCCGGAGTCGCCATTGAGCAGCTGGAGTCGCCATTGAGCAGCTGGAGTCGCCATTGAGCAGCTGGAGTCGCCATTGAGCAGCTAGAGTTGCCATTAGCAGCTATAGCCGCCATAGGGAAGTCGCCACCGAACAGCCGGTCAACAGGAAATCTATAAAATTCGAAAGTACATAGCTATGCTCTCTGAAATCAATCATTCAACACAACAATAGCAATCACGCATTGACCAACCGCTGAAAAACCTGAGAAAGGGGTGTTAAATGAGTCGTATAGTTCATAAAAAATCAAGAAAAATAGGTAACAACCAACCAGTAAGATCCAAATCTGCCTTCAATGATCACTTGGAGTCCTCATTCAGCACCTATGCAGTCGCCATTGAGCGCCTGGAGTCGCCATTAAGCACCTGGAGTCGCCATTGAACAGCTGGAGTCGCCATTGAGCAGCTGGAGTCGCGAGTCAACAAATTGTGGATATCTAGAACTTTGATAGTTATTATAGCTTTGTTTTATGTAGCTAAGTCATTCAGCCTAAGGAAAACCACACATTGACCAACCGATAAAAACCTGAGAATATTGATTAGAGAGTAGCAGTTTATATCAATGGAACAAGCACTCAAATCATAGTGAATAACCAACCAGTCTGGTCCACTTCATGAGGTCAGCTACAGTGAGCTAATAGTACGCCATTGAACCGCTGGAGTCGCGAGTCAGCAACTCCGACGAAAGTAATCTACAATTTGGACAGTTATAGCTTTGTACTCGGTATTATAGCTCAGTCATTCAGCCTAAGGACAACCACACATTGACCAACCGATAAAAACCTGAGAATATTGATTAGTGAGTCACAGTTTATTACAATGAAACAAGCACTCAGATCATAGTGAATAACCAACCAGTTTGTTCCACTTCATGAGTGCAGCTACATACAGTGAGCTAATAGTTCGCCATTGAACCGCTGGAGTCACGAGTCAGCAACTCCGAAAGTAATCTACAATTTGGATGGTTATAGCTTTGTACTCGGTGGCTCAGTCATTCAGCCTGAGGACAACCACACATTGACCAACCGATAAAAACCTGAGAATATTGATTATTGAGTCACAGTTTATAACAATGAAGCAAGCACTCAAATCATAGTGAATAACCAACCAGTTTCTCCACTTCATGAGTCCAGCTACAGTGAGCTAATAGTAAGCCTTTGAACCACTGGAGTCGCGAGTCAGCAACTCCGAAAGTAATCTACAATTTGGATAGTTATAGCTTTGTACTCGGTGGCTCAGTTATTCAGCCTAAGGACAACCATACATTGACCAACCAATAAAAACCTGTGAATATTGATTAGTGAGTCACAGTTTATAACAATGAAACAAGCACTCAAATCACAGTGAATAACCAACCAGTTTGTTCCACTTCATGAGTCCAGCTACAGTGAGCTACATTAATAGTACGCCATTGAACCGCTGGAGTCGCGAGTCAGCAACTCCGAAAGTAAAGACCCTTTCGGGAATCTAGTGAAATTTGACAGACAAAAAGAGTCAGACCATGAACCATTAGGTTGAAAACTTGTTGGTGAAAAAACGCTAATTTTGTTTAAAAAATTTATGTAAACATGAGCATACAAAGATAATATACCAATTCCAATTAATAAAAAAACATCATAGCCCGTAAAAATACACCTTTTACGCTTAACTCAGATGTTGGGCCACAAGCTAGTTCAGTACGTGCATAATGCGCGTGTGGAACAAAAGTGAAGTTGATGTTTCACGGTCTGAGCCAAATAGTGTGTGTGATTTTCACTAGAATCTCGAAAGCGTCTTTAATCTACAATTTGGATAGTTATAGCTTTGTACTCGGTGGCTCAGTCATTCAGCCTAAGAACAGCCCCACATTGACCAACGGATAAAAACCTGAGAATATTGATTAGTGAGTCACAGTTTATATCAATGAAACAAGCATTCAAAACATAGTGAATAACAAACCAGTTTGTTCCACTTCACGAGTTCAGCTACAGTATGTACGCTCACTACAGAATACGCCACCAACGACAACCAATGGAAAGTCGATCGACTTGATCGGGTTTGCCACTGACCCGCCATTTCCGAATCGATGCATGTGAAACATACACAAATTAAGATGAGAAAAAAAGATATATTTACTAAACTGGCTAAGCTCAACTGACCATTTCACTCACACCAGTCATACAAATTATCAAAATTATGACAAACCTGCAGTCCGCTTAAAAGTTAAAAACCAACAAACTGCGCCGAATGTTCGATGTTCGCCCTCTTTCCCTCCGGGTTTGCAGTTCACCCACCAACGACAGCCAATGGATCGCCAAGGTGGTTAATGAAAAAAGACCAGTTTAATTTTATGTAAAAAATACATAACATGATTTGATTTAGACTGGCTAAGCTGTCTAATCTCAACTGAAATCAGTCACACCAATCAAACAAAATGAAAAAAGGTACAAACCTGTATCCACAACAGTTTGAACTAACAAAGAGTTCGCCGCGTTGCCTGGAGTTCGCCACGTGGCCTGGAGTTCGCCATGTTGTTCGGAGTTCGACACGTTGCCTGGAGTTCGACACGTTGCCTGGAGTTCGCCTCGTTGCCTGGAGTTCGCCACGTTGCATGGAGTTCGCCACGTGGCCTGGAGTTCGCCATGTTGTTTGGAGTTCGCCACGTTGCCTGGAGTTCGCCACGGCAAGAGCACATCATTCTCGCAAACGATATATGAAAATGGAGTTGCAGGAAAAGATACAAGTTAGTTTTTTATAAACTAGCTAAGCTGTCTAAGCTCAACTGACATCAGTCACATCAGTCAAACAAAGTAGTAAAACGTGACAAACCTGTATCTTCCACAGTAATGAACTAACAAAAACGACAGCCACGTGTTTCGCCACTTTCCCTGAGTTCGCCACGGCAAGAGCACATCTTTCCCGCAAACGATTTATGAAAAAGGAATTGCAGGAAAAGATACAAGTGAGTTTTTTTGATAAACTAGCTAAGCTGTCTAATCTCAACTGACATCAGTCACACCAGTCAAACAAAGTAATAAAACGTGACAAACCTGTATCTTCCATAGTAATGAACTAACAAAAGCGACAGCCCGAGTCCGTATTTTGAGTGACCCCGGTTGCATGAAACAAAATAACTTACAGTATAAAATAAAAAATAATTTGATAAACTAGCTAAACTTGCTAAAACTCAACTAATGGTCAGTCACGACAGTCATACAAAATATAAAATATAAAAAATAAAATACCACAAACCTGTTGGCTGCCAATTTTCGAACTAACAATCAACTGTATCCACATGCTTCGCCAACTTGCCTTGAAATTGCCACAGCCCGATTCCGCCATTTTGAGCGACCCATGATGTACATATGAAATAAAATAACACACAGTTTCAAATAAAAAAATAATCTGATAAACTAGCTAAACTTTCTAAAACTCAACTAATGGTCAGTTACGCCAGTCATACAAAATATGAAAGACAACAAACCTGTTGACTGCCAAATTTCGTACAAACAACCAACTGCATCCACATGCTTCGCCAACTTGCCTTGAAATCGCCACAGCCTGAGTCCGCCGTTTTGAGTGACCCATGATGTACATATGAAATAAAATAACTTACAGTATAAAATATAAAAATAATTTGATAAACTAGCTAAACTTGCTAACACTCAACTAATAAGCAGCCATACCAGTCACACAAAACATAAAAATATAACGAACCTGATTTGTGCAAGTGAAAACCAACAAACCAACGACAGAAAACCAACGACAGCCAACCAGCCACCGCGTCCGAGTGAGTCAGTAAATCAGTTAATTAAAAAAGTAAATGAGTGAGTCAACGGCCCTCACGTCGTGCCTGCAATTAAAAAAGGTTAGACAAAAATAATGGTTAGAAATTACCTAATGACTGTCTAAACTCATCTAAATATTACAAAACCCCGACAGTCAAACCATTCACACAAAAATACAAAAAATACTCAACTTTGCATCCAGCGTCAGCCAACCAGCCACCGCGCCCGAGTGAGTCAGTAAATGAGTTTCTAAACTAGTCAATGAGTGAGTCATCGGCCCTTCACGTCGAGCCTGCAATATAAAAAGGTTAGACAAAATAATGGTTACAAAATACCTAACGACTGTCTAAACTCATCTAAATTTTACAAAACCCCAACAGTCAAACCAGGCGCACAAAACTATAAAATCAAACTAAACTTTGATATCGGGGATCACCGTTTCGCCGAATTGCCGTTTCACCGAATCGCCGATTTTCCGGTTGTTTCGCCATTCGCCGTGGGTTCGCCAATCGCCATTCGTTCACCAGAAGCGACGGATAGAAGTGGAGGGGGAGGGTAATTTTAAGAGAAAATTTCTCGGTTCAAGAAATTTTCATTAGAGTGGTTGGAATGAACGCGTCCAACTTTTGAAGCGTATTTCCTGATTTTATATTTTGTATGAAAGAAAGTCCCAGATATATTTTAGAAAAAACATGTGAAACACTGGAAGAAGAATACTGGGACTGCTGTGGACGCGTTCAGATTTGGGAAGGCACGTTCAGTCATATCATATTGATTGGTTGTCGTTTTAGAGTTTTGATTGGCTCAGTAGAACAGACACAAACAAAACAACAAATTAGAACCGAGAAGACATTCTGGAACTCTAATATGACTGAACGAGAAAAGGGAAACGATTGCATGTGTGATTTTTAATCAAATGGTTTTCCTGTTTTCAAGAAATTTTTGATTTTATGAAAGAGGTGTTGGACAAAGTTGCAAAATTTTCAGGAGTTAGGAAACTGCATTCGGTCAGTTAATTTTTTGTTTACTCAGTGTTCGGTTAATTAAGTAAGAAAAAGAAATGTCCCAGATTTTATATAAAGAAGACGAAGATTTTATATAAATGTTCCAAGAATACGAAGACCAATCTGGGACGATCTGACCGAATGCGAAGGGAATTCAGGTAGGGTGGCGCGTTCAGTCAGTTTTTTTGAGTGGTTGTCGTTTTATAAAAAATGGCAAAAACATTTGAGAATTTTTTAAATTTCCGAGTCCCAGTTCACATTTAAACAGATTGTATCAGACATCATAACGAAAGAAACTGGGACTTAATTGACTGAACGCTGGGCAAGGGAGATAGTGATCTTGACTGAGAGAAAACTAGGCTCCAAACTACTAGATATATAGATATGAAAAACAACTTGATCGATTGAAGTAAGAAGAATTTTTTTCAACCAGCGAGACAAATTTTTATTGATTAGAATTGGAGACTGCATAAGTGTATTAGAAAAGGTGGAGGTGGGGCGCGTTCAGTTATTTGTCATTTCAGTATTTGAGAATTTCCAAGTTTTCTAGTCCCAGTCTCATGAGAACGAACTGTATAGAAACTGTATAGGAAACAGAAGAGACTCATCCGAACGAAGTGTAAAAGAAACAAAAGAAATCTAGAACTAGGACTTTTGCCTGAACGCTGGGAATGGGAGTGAGGAAATTTGACTGAGTGAGAAGTAGGCTCCAAACTACCAACCAAAAAGAAACATTATAAAACAACGGAACTTTCGGACAAGAGAAACGCCTTTTTTCATTTTCAAGACAAATTTTAATCGATTGGAATCGAAGACACTGCATAATTTTTTCAAGAAAACAATTTTGTACACGAGAAGTTCCAGTAGTTGGAGCCTACAAGCTTTTGAAAGAACATCACGCGCTTTCATTAGATTTGTATTTTTATACGTTTTTGATTAGAATTTCAAGTCCCAGATTATAAGAAAATAGGAAAATAAGAAAACAAGTGAAAAATCTGGGACTTAGCGCGTTTATGGGGAAAAGGGAGGGTGGAGGTCGCCTTTTTTATTCAGAACTTCAGAAATTTTTTCTTCAGTCCCACAAACTATGTACAAAATAAGTTGAAACTTGAACTTGGAACACTTGTACTTGGAAAACTTGGAAACTTGAAAAACATAAACTTGAACGTAGAAAACTTGAACTTGAAAAACTTGTGGGACTACTGCGACAACCAACCACCCAAGGGGAGCAAACTTCCGGGGCAAACCGATTACCATCTTGAAGTAGAACTTTTTTGTTCTAGACGACCATTTTTATCTATTGAAACCGAAGAAACTACATAAGTTCCTAAAAAAATCAATTTTGTAACCGAGAAGTTCTAGTAGTTGGAGCCTAATACAAGTAATTGACAGAACTGAACGCGC
>OZ038447.1:22410317-22415317 GCA_964036265.1 Daptonema setosum | reverse complement strand
ACTGATCGTAGGTTTTTCTAGCTACATTAAAAATGTAATAAACTTGATTTTCCTTCATGGAAATTACGAGAACAGTTTGTTTCCCAAATCTAGTTGTCGTTGCTAATTTAATTTTTTATGACTCATTCACTTAAAGTTTTATTGTATTAATCAGCGATTATTTTTATATTTTTTGCCAGTAGATTTTCATACATATCTAAATAAAAAATAACGCAAATTTTCTAGAAATTCTATCAGGGCGATGTGATTTTTTTCTAATTGTGTCATTGGAAATTATATTACAGTTATCATAACTGAATGACAACGCTCTACTTGTGTTTTGCATTTGGTCCGAAATGAAAATGCTAATATTGTTAGGTGCATAGATAAATAATATAGCTATTGTTTACTCTATTCACCCGAAATATCTGCAATTTGGAGGAGGTTAATAAGATTAGCTTGATATAAACATATTATAGCGGTGTCAGTGTCAGTTAGTTAGGATTGTGAATCAGTAAATATTATTGCCTGTGCTTTTTCTATTTTCATTAAAATATTCACACTGCATTACAAAAAAAATCCTCTGTATATTAAAAAAAAAGTTTTTCATACTAATTACCCATTAATTTTTTTTGTGAATTGTTAAATACCCAAAAAGTTTTTGCATTTTTTTCACTCAGTTGTAATCACCTACAGTCAAAGTACAAAATTATCATGCTCCCGTCTGTTATGACATGATCATAATTTCTGGGGTGAATAAGAAATCAATATTCGTGTCCAACATGTGTTATTTTGGAACCATTAGTAACCTAAATTTAAACCTGCTAATATGACATTTTAAACAAACCCTGCTCTATGATATGCCGCTATTTGTTTGTAAGTTTGAATTATTGCAAAATCATGGTATCGATGATTTTTTTATTTCGCTTAATTTCTCTAATTACAGACGGTTAGTTAGGAAGTTAGTAAGTTAGTTGGTTTATTTCCGTTACTTGAAATAAAATAACTAAACTAACTAACTGACTAAGGATTAGAAGATTAGAGTCTGTGATTAGTGATGTCAGATGGTGAACATGAAATAAGATCAGACTCCCTTAGGGTTGGCGTTGTATGGTTTGATCGAAACGTCTTATGAAAGTTTCAAATAAATCAACTGTCGATAAGTGTGAAAGCTTCTTTAAAAATGTTTTTTTTGTTTTTAATTGTTTGTTATGTTGCGTAGAAACTTAACATTGTTAGTATAATACATATGAATGAATGATTTGCAGATATCATCTGCAGGACTGTTTATTCAAATATTATAGAAGCATACTAATGAAAGAAGTAAATTCTGAAAAATTAGGTTCTGAATACAATCTTATTCTTGGTTTCAGAATAAATCCTATCAAGATGGCGTTTAACGTGAAGTCGATCTTAACGGACGCCTGCAGCAAGATGGCCTACTTTTTCTTCATAGTGGCCGTCATTGGATTACTCCTTATTGTGGGCAATTTGATCGGTTGGCTCACTCACTCACTTACATACTCACTCACTCACTCACTCACTCACTCACTCACTCACTCACTCACTCACTCACTCACTCACCCTCACTCACACTCCACTCACTCACTCACTCACTCACTCACTCACTCACTCACTCACTCACCCTCACTCACTCACTCACTCACTCACTCACTCACTCACTCACTCACTCACTCACTCACTCACTCACTCACTCACTCACTCACTCACTCACTCACTCACCTCACTCACTCACTCACTCACTCACACTCACTCACTCACTCACTCACAATCACTCACTCACTCACTCACTCACTCACTCACTCACTCACTCACTCACTCACTCACTCACTCACTCACTCACTCACTCACTCACTCACTCACTCACTCACTCACACACCTCACTCACTCACTCACTCACTCGCTCACTCACTCACTCTCACTCACTCACTCCACTCACTCACTCACTCACTCACTCACTCACTCACTCACTCACTCACTCACTCACTCACTCACTCACTCACTCACTCACTCATCATCACTCACTCATCACTCACTCACTCACTCACTCACTCACTCACTCACTCACTCTCACTCACTCACTCCTCACTCATCACTCACTCACTCACTCACTCACTCACTCACTCACTCACTCACTCACCTCACTCACCCCTCACCACCCACTCACTCCACACACTCACTCACTCACTCACTCTCACTCACTCACTCACTCACTCACTCACTCACTCACTCACTCACTCACTCACTCACTCACTCACTCACTCACTCATCACTCACTCACTCACTCACTCACTCACTCACTCACTCACTCACTAACTCACTCACTCACTCACTCACTCACTCACTCCCTCACTCACTCACTCACTTGCTCACATCACTCACTCACTCACTCACTCACTCACTCACTCACTCACCCACTCACCCACACACTCACTCACTCACTCACTCACTCACTCACTCACTCACTCACTCACTCACTCACTCACTCACTCACTCACTCACCACTCACTCACTCACTCACTCACTCACTCACTCATCACTCACTCACTCACTCACTCACTAACTCACTCACTCACTCACTCACTCACTCACTCACTCCTCACTCACTCACTCTTGCTCACTCACTCACTCACTCACTCACTCACTCACTCCCTCACTTCACTCACTCACTCACTCACTCACTCACTCACTCACTCAGTCACTCACACACTCACTCCTCACTCACTCACTCACTCACTGCAGGCGAAGAAAAGGGTATCGAGGCACCATGAGCCAGTATTTGAGTGCCATACGGTATCGAATTCCCACGTCCAAAGAATAGACCTCATGCCTTGAATATACTGTGGGAGTTTTTCCACATAATGGAATCATCTGGTATGTATCTGAATACTTTGATATCAATTACTGTAGATATTTTTACGAGAATTATTTTCCGAAACCAAATGTATTTGACGAGAAAATTATTTTGTTTAAATAATCTTTGTCTCTTGATTCATCCTTTGTGATTGATGATCCTGAATGATGAAAAACACCGACTCCGATTCCTTTTCATGGTGATCGAATCGAAAAATATTTCCTAGAGCTAAATAAGTAATTGAAAAATCAAAGGATTGAGGTTGTTTATAATGAACTATTCCTTGATCATTTCATGCTATGCACAATTTTATCCTGATCTATGACTACCCGTATTTTTTTCATATTATGAAGCTTGTGAAACATTATCCATGTATATCCGCGATATAGTTTTTTATATATTTAAATATTACATGTATGCGGCACAAGTTTGATTCACATTTGAATGAGCTAATACACATGAACAATAAATCATCCGAAATCTAGAGAACTTGACTAGAAAATAATGGCTCGCCGTCCGTCACCAAACTAAGCTATGGTTGCGTCAATCTTTCCTAAACTAAGAGGACACGAAAGCTTAGGCGGTGTCTATGCAGCCGGAGTCCGAAACACCACTCAAGTTAAGTGTAACTCCTTTTACCCATTTTACTCAACCTCATTTATTGTCCAATCCCAATTTACATATAACCAAGGATGAGTTTTTTTAATAAAATAATTCGCTGCTTTCAGATTCCAAAAAGACTTTTTCATGCACGACAGACCTTGAATGAGACCAGTCTAAACAATATCATGGTAAAGAGCTTCTGGAGATTCAACTGAAAAATGACACGTTAACACCAACCCAGTGTAACACCCACTGAACATCATGATTTCATGTTATAGCATACAGCTGTTGGGTTGAGTTGAGTCGGACAGCCAACTATTGTGCATCATCTTCTCTTACATTTGATGCAACTAACGATTCACAAGTTGGAGTAGTTAACACTAAGACTTTTCACTTGAATCCCAGGCAGCCCTTTAGAAAATATTTTACTTGCGTCTCTGAACATTCCCAAACTTAATAGTTGAAAAAGAACCACCAAGACAAATGGCTCGCATTCAAATTCAGTCTACCAATCAACTGAAAATTCATTCTTTTCAAAACATCGTTAGCGCTGGGACAAGCAATATCCTTGTCTTGTAATCAAGTGTGACCTTTCAACGACAAAGTTCGTTATCATGAAGGGTGATGCATGGAGACAGTCGTTAGGGTGTTAAGTTTTCAGTGTGCTAAACTGAGAATTAGTCAGTCAGTCAGTCAGTCAGTCAGTCAGTCAGTCAGTCAGTCAGTCAGTCAGTCAGTCAGTCAGTCAGTCAGTCAGTCAGTCAGTCAGTCAGTCAGTCAGTCGGTCAGTCAGTCATTCAGAATGATATCCACAGAGAGAGACCATCTTCTCCATAGCCTAATGTTTCAGCATAGTACATAACTCTTTCAGTACTTCAGCTGAGAGCCCGTTAGCTTCTGCAGGCAATACTCTGCTGCGAGCAGATGGTAGTGGCGGGAGGGATAATCTCCTGGAGAAAATGATGATACTGGTTCCCGAATGGTCTGAACAAGGGCTTAGAAAAGATCATCAGTTTACAAAACAAGCTTAAACTATTTTCAGGCAAAGTAAGATTAGGAGGAAATCTCGTATTTTCTTATCCGCCACTGCCTGCGTGCACTGCAGGCTGCACGCAGCCGCGCGGCAAACAGCTTGAATGTATTCCGTTGGGCCGGCGCTCGCACGCCACTGGCGGACGAGCTAATCCTCTGAAGGGAGGGGAACTTCGTCAAAGAGGGGGGAGTTGACAGTTTTCAGGTCATTTTTACTCACACCTGAGGGAATAAAATCATATTTTTGAAACCACCAAAGAGGGGGAATTCCCATTTTCCCACCCTTTCTCGTGCGCTACTGGCGCACGCAGGCGCACTCGCGCGGTTGACACACACAACGGACGAGAAGGACTTGGCAAATTGAAATTCCTATCTTTGGTGTTTTCGAAAAGGAAAATTTGTTTTTCATTGTGAGGTAAAACGATCTAGAAACTGATAATGCCCCGCTTAGAAGAAGTTCCCCTCCCTTTAGAGGATTATCTCGTCCGCCAGTGCTTGTGCGTTTGGCATG
>OZ038447.1:22395317-22405317 GCA_964036265.1 Daptonema setosum | reverse complement strand
GTTTTTTTGCAGAGTCTGGTAGAGTTTAATCATTTCGGGACGTTCATGGTTCGGATTAAGAACCTGAATAAAAAAACTAGAGCTCTAGTCTCCGTAGATTCGTTCATCTTCGTAGTCTAGTCTAGTCCAGAGCATAAGGCGCCAGCTGCAGAAACTGGTAGTCCTACATGTAGGTTCGAAACCTGTGCTGAGGCACAGACCCTGAAGCGTTTTTCTGGGGTTTCTGTCATTATTCGTCAGTTTATTCATCCTTTCTGGCCACTACGAAAACACCATCTGAATGGTATTAGTGTGCCTTGTTGGCTTCAGAAACGAAGTAGTTCCAGTAAAAACTTAATCTTACATCTTGAGATTCCGCGAAACCAGGGTCCACTAGATTCAGCTTAGCTTTGCCATGCTGTATCAGATCGATTACGTCCTGTAGATTACTGAACGGTGGGACATAAGGAGCTTTGGTCAGGATGCCGGTAAGTATCTGACCTTGCAGTAGTGTCAGGGAATGCACAGTGAAAATACCTGCAAATATATATACGAGCAGATCTGTGAGCAACAACAACAACAACAACAACAATGACAAACCAGTTGTAATGAAGACTAGTTTCAGGGCTATCGAGGATAAATTACGATGATCGGTTGGAGTCGTATGTTGCAAGAAGTAATGTCCGAACCAGGACCATGACCCTAGAAGCTTGTGTATGAAATCCCGTCCAAGAATGAAGAAATCCATGAAATAATTTTTTTCACCCATAAATACCAAACCTACGACGTTAAACTGCAGTCTTTCAATTCTGATCCTGACAATACTCTTCACAATACTTGAAAACCACGTTAATGCAGTCTTTCGCTTCTAATTCTGACTTCACTAACCAATCGACAGCTGCTTTTCCTCATCTTTTCGTTCTGCATCCCCGTGTGGTGGCGTCAAGAACTTCATCAGCGTCCGACTGTTGAATACGAGAAAAAGGGATCCGACAGATAAGATGACAAGCCACAGCTGGGGCGAAAACGCACTAATCACTATATCGGGTACCAACAGACTGCCGATTTCTGACGCTTGTGTTTGGTTATTCGGTATCTAAATTGCAAATGTCCAACTCTCTGTTTCTCAGCCATATCCGTCGGTATACTGTATGTATCTTTTCTTCGGCTTTCCGTCTGTGCGTTTCCTGGATTAACCTGGAACATTCTTCGTTCTGTGTATATCACATGGGTAAAATTGAAATCACGCTGACGTTGGTCTGTGATTGTCCATAAGTCAATGAACATGTCGATATGTTCTCCGCTGATCAACGCCTGAAGAACCATGAAAGTAGGATTTCAATATGTGGTGAAGGGAATTTGTGAGTAAGTCTAAAGGCAACAGTTTTTTTATACTAAATAAGTTTGAGAGTTAGTGAGTCTTTGCAGTAAGTCTTCTTGTCTTCTAAGGAATCAACTTGTTCATATGAGCCATTCCCTTTCCAAATTCCGAACGGTATAAATTCCACGTCATCACAAAGACGGGTGGCAAGAAACTTCCAGATGTGATCAAAGACGTCATTTCCAAAATTGTAATCTACCAGGCCGATGCGCATTATGGACCTGCTTCTGTTGTTGTTGTTGAGTCACGTTTTCACAAATTTCATGACGTACAGTAGCAATGAATTCGCAACACTTTGGGGTTGCCCAATAAATAAACATTGTCCGTGGTAATACAATACTTTTCATGCGCACTTCCGTTTTTGCATACTCCGGTCCTGATGAAATGATGAAATTATAATTACATATTAGAGACGTTCCGCTATAAACTTTATTCAGTGCTGTAAAATCGCATGAGTATGCCATAGAAACAAAGTTTACGCTCTGGAAAACACAAAACATGAATGAAGTTTCGAAAACGTTTTTTCAATTATCATCATCGTCTGTTTATTGTTGAAGTACACAAAAAACGAAAAAGATTTGCAATGAAAACATGCGCCCATAGTAATCGAATGTGTAAAAAACATAGTAGAATGATCAAAAATATGCGCAATAAGCGAGGTATGATTGTGCGGTCTTCATAGATGCGCCTGATGTTCCACGTTTCGCCTCCGCACAACATTTAAGTTGTAAAGGGTGTATGCCAAAACCGAAACGCCGTTAGGTTAGGTTAGTTGATTTTTTGAAACATATACATATGTATTTCAAGGTAACACTTAGGCACACTAATTTTTTATTTCTTAATTTAGTCAGTTTTGATGTAATAATGTCGAACGAATTCACATCCAAATGCACAACCGCATACCACGATTCCGAGCATCCACAACGCGAACACACCGGTGATCCGGGTCAATCTGATCGCTTCTCCGGGATCTCGGCGCTGTCCGTTGCGCAGTGTCTGAAGTGTGTCCTCAAGTTTAGAAATTTTTCCGGTTCCTCATTGCCTTAATTACTTTAGCTAATTGGAAAACCTGCATGATAGTTGTTAAGTGAGCAGTGAACACGCTCACGCATTGCAGGACAAAAAAGATGTGTCAAAATCACCGAAGCTATGCATGGCAACTGTGCGGGCAGCTTACGCAGGTAGGTCTTATTTTTTGATTGGTTTGAAGCGTGGGAATCTTTTCGTAATAGTCCTCAAAGATTTCCTTCAGCTAAGATTTTTAGAAACTCGAAACTACAACAGTGTAGAACAAATAATTTAATCGTAAATGTTTTTTTATCAGTATTAACTGACCCAACCTGACGACACACTTTATACTGACGAGTCTTCTTCAACCGCCGGTTGTCCAGGATGTCCGATATTTGGCCAATATTCTGACGAATCGACAGGTCCAGACATTCAAATACCGTACGGTTCATATGAGCGCATGCATCTAAGAATGTACATGCGTGTTCGCAAAGATGGACCATATTTCCAAAAAATAATTTTCTGCGATTTTGCTTGAAACTCGATTTTTTGGGGTCAAAATAACAAATATGATACATATGAATCGAATTAATACCTTACAAACGAATTTCGATACTTTTTTCAGTAATTTAACATTCGGTAAAGATACACATTAGAACATGCGTTTTTCATCAAGTTCCGCATGTAAAGAACAACTTCAAACGAGATTATATCTGAAATAAATGTAGAAAACGTGTTAAAAATACAAGTAATAATTCAAGTTACCATAATACAGGTTTTTATTACGATACAAACAGTATTAAATACATTGCCCTGTCTTCGAAGTTTTATTCGCTTAATAGCGCGATTTCTAGATGATGTTTAGGCACATTTGACTGCAGGATGTTGTTCTACTGTTTCTGCTCTAAAAATGATGTGAACAGTCAAAATGTGCAATTTTTGTATTCCGCGAATGGTTCTTGTTCTACCGAAGTCCCACATCACCGATTTCTCAATCCGAGTTTGGCATTACACTTTTCGCATCACGAAATTTTGCTAGTCAAATTCCGTGATGCCAAAAACTGTTTGTCCCGTGGTAAAAAGGTTCGGAAAAAAGCTATTTTAATTAGCTAAAAGTAAATAGTGGTAATAATAGAGACAAAACAATCATTAGTGATTGTTTATAGCAAACATTTTGCCTGTGATCATTCTTTGGCCCGTGACGGGTCCAAATATACTCGTTTTTTACAATGTTTTTTTTCAGCTAAAGTATTTTTTGCTAAAAAAATCAGACGGTGAACTCGATAAACTAAATGATAATCAGTATTATTGATGAATCGCATCGCCAGCAGGAATGCGAAATGAAACCGATGGACTTGGATGCATAACATCTTGGCATTCCGGAGCAGGATTACGCATGTGTCGTCACCATGCTCAGCTACGAGTTCCAGGTTGGTAGAAAGCCGTCCAGTCTACTGCGTAGGGTGCAAGCCTCAGAAGCTGTGAGTCCTAATTTCGAGACCTGACTTGAAACACAAACCCTGAGTCAGTCAGATGGGTATGTCAGTCACAGTCAGTCAAATGTTGTGTCAGTCAGTTAGCTAGTTGGTCAGTCAGTCAGTCAGATGGTATATTAGTTAGTCAGTCTGTCGGATGGTGTGTCAGTCAGTGAACTAGTTAGTCAGTCAGTCAGATGGAGTATCATTCAGTCAGCTATTTTGTCAGTCAGTCAGTCAGTCAGCTAGTTTTTGAGCCAGAGGGTGTGTCAGTCAGTCAGCTAGTTTGCAAGTCAGATGGTGTTTCAGTCGGTCAGAATGTGTGTCAGTCAGTCAGCTAGTTTTTCAGTCAGCAGCAGTAATAAACCAATGTTCTAAAAATATAAAATATTTTAGAAAGCCGTGCACGATCTGCAGAAAGCCATTCGAGGACAGTCTCAACGTGGTGGCCACTGAAAACGGTATCACTTCCAGGGCAAAAGGCGACACGGGATCACGTTAGTTGCTATATAATACGGGTGCTTTCAGAGTAAAAAGGAAAGTAAAAATGGAAAGGTAAAACGGAAAATCTGTTGAACAACTGACGCGAAAATATAAACGTAATAATCTAATATTTAGAATGTGAATTTGACTGGCCAATAAGCGTAGCGCACTGGCCAATCAGAATAGCGCTGTGAGCGCTGCCCTAAGCGCTCATTGGCTGCAGCATTTGAATTTGAATTAAATATTAATTAATTTAGGTATATTTCGCTGTGGACACGTGCGGTGGTTACAGATTTTCCGGGTTCCTTTCCATTTTACTTTCCTTTTCACTCTGAAAGCCCCCTAACTGATAATTTTATGTATGTAAATGCCTATCAATTAAGTTTTAAACCAATAAAGGTTATTGATGTTTTTATTGCCTGTTATTTTCGATTTCAGTGGGGCTCAGTGATTAGTTGAGCATTATAGTTCAGTAATAATAATAATAAACCAATCACATAAAAGTTAACCAGAACCAGCTAATTCAGGATTTTCAAGTAATCATAAAAGTTGAGTTATTGATAATAATTATATTTTTTTAATGAATAGACACGATTTATTGAGTTAAAAGTTGATGTGTTGTGAATTGATAAATAATGGTATTCTAAAAAGTATTATAATAATGTTTTATATATATATATATTATACTATTAAAAATAAACTATATTTCTAGACCTGATCCGCTGACCGAACGTCGCGTTTGCCATCAAATACATGAATCACTTCATCAAGGCATTCGCACTTCCCAACCGCTACGCTGTCCGTGTCGCAGGATATTCTTTTGGTTGGTTGTCATGTCATGCTGTAACGCTTCTTCCCAGGCTTCATTTACCAAACCTTGTTTATCGGAATTCATTCATTATTTAACTCTTGACTTTTTAATGTAAATTCTTGTTGACATTCTGATGTTTTGATGAGCCCGATAACCCGACGCTGTTTTTCAGCAAACACTTATATATTCTTAACCTGTTTTCAGTTGTCGAGTACAAAATCGGCGAGATGGGCTACCTGCGATTCTTCCTGGCGCTCAAGATCGAAAACAAAGACATAACCTTGCCTTGATTTTCAGTTTTTTACATTTATGACATACACGTTCGGCGTTTTAAAAGAGGAAAAATATAACAAAAAGGTTGAGGTTGAATAGTTGTATTTGTACAACAATATAATTCTGCTGTATGTTGTAATGTTTTTTCACAAATTCTGCTGTATGTTGCAATGTTGTGCTGTAGTTAACATTCTGACATTCAACCTGTTATGTGACTGGACTGATTCTGATTGATAACATTTGATTTACCATGTTCTCAACTTTTTAAGAGTAACTAGTTTTTTTTCGTGTATAGCTCAATCTGGGTTTCTTGTTATCAAACGTCATCTGTTATTTTTGATATTTTCGAACGCGCGCCAGAAGGAGTTTGGAGTTATTAGTTACACGGTCGAAAAAAAGAAACCTCGGATAAAATAAGAAAACATTGTTTTGTTCATACCCGTTGACTGTATAGACTATTCACGTCCTGTCTACAGGCAATTTTTTTCACGTATCAATTTTATTAAAAAGTATAGTTCAAAATGAATTACTGTTCCCACAAAAATGTTTCGTTTATGCCACTTTTTTGTCGATGCACTATTCGTTTTTCAATTATTTCAAGCTACACGTAACCACTTAGGAAAATTTTAGTATCACGTGAAAGAGTAAAAATGTCTCTTTAATTGGCTCTTAACTTTTTCAAATTCGTCAAAAATAACTCGAAAAAATCAAAGAAACAAATAGTGCATCGACAAAAAAGTGGCAAAAGCGAAACGTTTTTGTGGGAATAGTAATTCATTTTGAACTATATCATGTTCAACCGTTGAACAAGTTTTCAGTTTCAATCGCTCAAGTTTCTTTCAATGAACGTTTATTAATCGGTGATTTCGATTTTGTTGGGTAGTTGAGTATTTTCCTCGTGATTTTGTGATCAGTTTTATGTGTATGCAGAGCATACCCCTTTGACTTTTAATACCCAACCTGAAGTAAATGGTAATGCAATAAAATATATCCTCACAAGTTGTTGTTTTTTTTGTTTAGGTGCCCCTGTTTTGACTATTCTATTTTAGATCATAATAGTTAGTATTGGGTTGAGTGAGTGAGTTAAGTGAGTGAAAAGCGAGTTACTGAGTGAATGATTGAATGAGTGATTCAGCGAATGTGTTATTGAGTGAGTGTGCGATAGATTACGGAAGTTCGTGAGTGTGTGATGAGTGATTCGGGTAAGTGGGCAAGTGAGTGAGCCATTTAGTGAGTAAGTTTGTGAGTACGGGAGTGACTGAGCGAAAAAAGTGGGTGAGCAAAGGAGTGAGGGAGCGATTGAGTCAATTAATTTAGTTTGATTAAGCTAAGAAATCATTTAATAAAAATTCTGAATCGAAATTTACCCAAACCCCAAATAAATGGCGTGGCGTTATCGATTACATGCAGTGGCGTCCATATTCCAAAGCTTCACGTAGTTAGTAGAGATGACTCCTTTTATTTCTCATCTGCTGTCTTTACTCATCTTATGTGCTTCACTCAGAAGAACTTGAAATTTTGACTTTTCCAATTTTGCACCAGCGATTTTATGCTCAAAAAGTTGTAAGTAATATACGTTTAAAAACTTGTTTCTAGAAACTAACTGCAAAGTCGAATAAACACCAAACTTTCATTCAATATATTCAACTGCTGGAAAAGAATAATACGAATCCTAGGCGAATGTTTCGAATAATACACACATGCCTATTAAAATTGTCTTCGAACTTGTCTACAGTATTTCCTGATTTTTTACTGGTGTATTATATTCAACCACAAAAACATTGCACACGAGAAAATCACGGTAAAATAAGGTTTACAAAAATAAGTTCAATCAGAAAACATTACAAGACAGAATAAATACGTGGACAGCAGTTGAGACTCGGGAATCTTGGACCAGATGTCATCGCCGACCCGGTTCAACACGCGCAGACCGCAGTCACGTAGAATTTCAGTGATCTGTAAAAAAGAAATGGTTAATGAGTTGAGTGATTTAGTAGCAGGTGAGTGATTCTGAGTGAGTGGGTGACTGAGTGAGTGGGTGACTGAGTAAGTGAGTGTTGTGTGGGTGAGGGTGCGTGACTAAGTGAGTAAGTAAATAAGTGTGTGAGTGAGTGAGTGAGTGAGTGATTGAGAGAGTGCATGAATGAGTGGTAGAAAAAAGGTGAGCAGTAACCCAAGTTTAAGTGAATCGGTAGATCGAGCGATCAGAAATTGGAAAACCAAAAAAATTGTTTTGACAAAATAAATGAAATAAAATGAATATCTCAACAACTTACAAATTGGGCGTGAAGAATGAGTTCAGCAGATCGCCCCCTCACAGAAGCAAAAGTCGTGGTGGTTGAGAGTTGCGGGCTGGGTTGGCTTGCGATCACCGCCGTCCATAGTTAACTAGAAAAATTTCGATTTAATGTTCATTATTTCAGTTTTTAACGCCCGCAAAAAAAATTTACTGACTGACTGACTCGACCACAACTGCATGCTAGTTTTTCATCTACAAACCATGACAAAAGATCGTTTCATTAACGATCAACCTACACTCTCGACTTTAACCAGACTTTTCCATAACTAATGTTTTTTTACTAAATATACAATTTTACTAACTGAACACAATCGGATGAGCGTAAAGCCAACTCGAGCTTTTTACATCGGTTTGGCATGGGAATCGTTGGTGGGACTGATGATGCCTTCCGATACGTGACAGTGCAGAGTACGTTCGATGTAGTCACGTGCCACCTCTTCAGTGAATGATTGAGTGCGTAAGTGAGTGAATGAGTGAGTGAGTGAGTCAATAAGTGAGTGAGCGAGTGAATGAGAGAGAGTGAATGACTGAGTGAGTGAGTAGTAAATGAGTGAGAGAGTGAGTGAATAAGTAACTGACACACTCACCGAACATGCGAAAATGCATATAAGTGAGTGGATTGAACGAATTTACATACTTGCTAATATATTTACAGACATAAAATTATCCGTTAGGGGGCTTTCAGAGTGAAAAGGAAAGTAAAATGGAAACAGGAAAATCTGTAAATCACCGCACGTGTCCACAGCAATATTCCAAAAATTATTATTAATTAATTCAAATTCAAATGATGCAGCCAATGAGCGCTTAGGGCTGAGCTCACAGCGCTATTCTGATTGGCCAATACGTTACGCTTATTGGCCAGTCAACCAGGCACATTCTAAATAATAGATTATCACGTTTATATTTTCGCGTCACTTGTTGAACATATTTTCCTTTTTCCTTTCCGTTTTACTTTTCTTTTTATTCTGAAAGCAACCGTATTATATAGCAACTAACGTGATCCCGTGTCGCCCTTGCCCTGGAAATGATATTGTTTTTAGTGGCCACCACGTTGAGACTGTCCTCGAACATTGACAGATCGCGCACGGCTTTCTGAAATATTTTATATTTTTAAAACATTGTATTATTACTGCTGACTGAAAAACTAGCTGACTGACTGACACACATTCTGACCGACTGAAACACCATCTGACTTGCAAACTAGCTGACTGACTGACACACCCTCTGGCTCACAAACTAGCTGATTGACTAACACCATCAGACTGACTGACTGACAAACTAGCTGACTGACTGACTGACTGACAAACTAGCTGATTGACTGACACCATCGACTGACTGACTGACAAAATAGCTGACTGACTGATACTCCATCTGACTGACTGACTAACTAGTCCACTGACTGACACACCATCCGACAGACTGACTAACTAATATACCATCTGACTGACTGACTGACCAACTAGCTAACTGACTGACACAACATTTGACTGACTGTGACTGACATACCCAGCTGACTGACTCAGGGTTTGTGTTTCAAGTCAGGTCTCGAAATTAGGACTCACAGCTTCTGAGGCTTGCACCCTACGCAGTAGACTGGACGGCTTTCTACCAACCTGGAACTCGTAGCTGAGCATGGTGACGACACATGCGTAATCCTGCTCCGGAATGCCAAGATGTTATGCATCCAAGTCCATCGGTTTCATTTCGCATTCCTGCTGGCGATGCGATTCATCAATAGTACTGATTATCATTTAGTTTATCGAGTTCACCGTCTGATTTTTTTAGCAAAAAATACTTTCGCTGAAAAAAAACATTGTAAAAAAGACGAGTATATTTGGACCCGTCGCGGGCCCAAGAATGATCAAACGTTTGCTATAAACAATCACTAATGATTGTTTTGTCTCTATTATTACCACTATTTAGTTTTAGCTAATTGAAATAGCTTTTTTCCGAACCTTTTTACCACGGGACAAACAGTTTTTGGCATCACGGAATTTTACTAGCAAAATTTCGTGATGCGAAAAGTGTAATGCCAAACTCGGATTGAGAAATCGGTGATGTGGGACTTCGGTAGAACAAGAACCATTCGCGGAATACAAAAATTGCACATTTTGACTGTTCACATCATTTTTAGAGCAGAAACAGTTGAACAACATCCTGCAGTCAAATGTGCCTAAACATCATCTAGAAATCGCGCTATTGAGCGTTGAAAACTTCGGATTTAAAGTTTTTAGGTTTTTACACCTCACTTGAACGTAAAAAGTTGTATCATAATAAAACTATTTATTAAC
>OZ038447.1:22375317-22390317 GCA_964036265.1 Daptonema setosum | reverse complement strand
ATGGGATAGACAAATTTAGAGTTGATTAGTTTAAATAGGGTTTAAGGCTGGAAGTCATGGTTAATATTGAGCATTATAGAAATTACTCCCTTGTATTTTCTGTCATGAAAAACTTGCAAGAAGAGAGAATTTAGGGCAATTGAATTTTGCTTTTTATGCCAAACATGTTTCAACTGATGCCACAACCTGTACTCTTCGTTTTGATAAATCCCCAAACTCCAGTTTAAAAATTTTCATCAACCTTACGACATGATGCGTACATTTCCAGTTTGTCATTTAACCACCGATTAAAAATCTCCGTTATGTGACCGATGTTTTCCGTAACAGCCAGATCCAGACATTCGAAGACGGTACGATTCATGTGCGGAGAGGTGATGAAAGCCACTGGTTCTGACATTGACGTAGACACAGTGACAAAATCACATCTGAAAATCCGGTGGATGTCTGAACGAACGACTGGAATGAGCTACTACCTGCTGATTAGCCTCTGGCGTTAAGAACATTGAGTCAAAATAGTTACTGTCAACAAGTGCATTAAGAATATGTAACAAGGACGTAAGTACTCAGTCACTATCTGAATTCTTCACTCACTTGCTAACAGACTCAATCACTCATTCACTTACTCAAGATCGTCTTACTAACAAGTCTTTATAAACGTGCATCATCATGGTGTCCAATCGGGCAATAGAGATCAACGTAACTTCTGATGAAAGTTTGAGCAACGTCAGGTAATCTTGCTCAGTCCTTACTTGTAGGAAAATTGGGGGATTCCTTTCAAGCGCATGGGAAAGCTCAATTAGTTCAGGAAACTTTGGACTGGGGTCCGCGACCTGCATAACGATTAAATGACATTTAGTCCATCCATCCATTCATCCATCCATCCATCCATCCATCCATCCATCCATCCATCCATCCATCCATCCATCCATCCATCCATCCATCCATCCATCCATCCATCCATCCATCCATCCATCCATCCATCCATCCATCCATCCATCCATCCATCCATCCATCCATCCATCCATCCATCCATCCATCCATCCATCCATCCATCCATCCATCCATCCATCCATCCATCCATCCATCCATCCATCCATCCATCCATCCATCCATCCATCCATCCATCCATCCATCCATCCATCCATCCATCCATCCATCCATCCATCCATCCATCCATCCATCCATCCATCCATCCATCCATCCATCCATCCATCCATCCATCCATCCATCCATCCATCCATCCATCCATCCATCCATCCATCCATCCATCCATCCATCCATCCATCCATCCATCCATCCATCCATCCATCCATCCATCCATCCATCCTTTCATCTGTTCTTCACCTCTTGCGCGATGGCAAACTCCGGATCAATAAGATTCAACTTGGCTGATCCAATCTTTATCAGCTGGATAACTTCATCTATTGAGTTAAAGGGCGGAGTGTAAGGGGCTTTCACCAGAATTCCGGTCAGAATCTGGCCTTGTAGTAGTGTAAGTGAATGAACAGAAAACAACCCTGAAATAGAGAAATGATTGATTTTAACAAATCTAACTACTGACACTAACCGGTTGTTATGACAATCAGTTTGAGGGTGGCAGACGGAAAATGATGGTTATCAGAAGGAGTTGTATTCTGTGCTAGGAAATGCTCAAACCACGACCACGAACCTGAAATAAGTGTTTGTTAATAAAATGTATGGTAAAATACCACAAAAAAACTTACCAATTGTAATATCACCATTGTGTGACCCATTGCCTTCAGATGGTGTCAGGAACAATATCAGTGACCGACTATTAAATATGAGGAACAATGTTCCAAGTGAAGCAATGACCAGCCAAAGTTCAAGTGAGAATGCATTGCTTACAATTTCCGGCACAAACCATCTCGTTTTACGTAATACTTTGGTTTTGTTGGTCGGTATCTGAAATCATGTCTGTCTGTCTGTCCTGTCTGTCTGTCTATCTGTCTGTCTGTCTGTCTGTCTGTCTGTCTGTCTGTCTGTCTGTCTGTCTGTCTGTCTGTCTGTCTGTCTGTCTGTCTGTCTGTCTGTCTGTCTGTCTGTCTGTCTGTCTGTCTGTCTGTCTGTCTGTCTGTCTGTCTGTCTGTCTGTCTGTCTGTCTGTCTGTCTGTCTGTCTGTCTGTCTGTCTGTCTGTCTGTCTGTCTGTCTGTCTGTCTGTCTGTCTGTCTGTCTGTCTGTCTGTCTGTCTGTCTGTCTGTCTGTCTGTCTGTCTGTCTGTCTGTCTGTCTGTCTGTCTGTCTGTCTGTCTGTCTGTCTGTCTGTCTGTCTGTCTGTCTGTCTGTCTGTCTGTCTGTCTGTCTGTCTGTCTGTCTGTCTGTCTGTCTGTCTGTCTGTCTGTCTGTCTGTCTGTCTGTCTGTCTGTCTGTCTGTCTGTCTGTCTGTCTGTCTGTCTGTCTGTCTGTCTGTCTGTCTGTCTGTCTGTTTGTCTGTCTGTCTGTCTATCTATCTGTCTATCATAATACCTCAATATATCTTGGAGCTATGTTCAGCACTTGGGTAAAGTTGAACTTTTGTTGACGGCGCTCCGTAACTACCCACGGGTCAACAAAAAGGTCTATTTTGTCACCAGCAGCTAATGCCTATAAATCGTTGAGTCAGTGAACAGAAGTAGTACCTGAATAAAAGAGAACATTACGAGTGAGATTTTAAAATATATCGCGAGTAGTTTAAACGGTGAGCCAACTTGTTCATAGGAACTATTTGATTTCCAGACATCCACCGGGACGAACTCTACAACTTCGCAAAGCTGGGGTGCCAAAAACTCCCAGATTAGATCGAAGACCTCATGCTGATATCGGTAGTCAACCAAACCGATGCGCATGATGTGCTTGTGTTAGGTAGTGTGGGCTTAAAAACGTTCTGAACTTACATAGCATGATCTCACATAAAATAATCTTAAATAGATGATCGTACATAATTTGATAGTTCACAACAAGCGTTTCAATAAAGTTACGACCCCTTCCATAAATAACAGCGGGACTTTCCCAGACCTAAAATTGCAGGACTACTGTAGTTTCGCAATTCGGAGTAAATGCTAAAACTGATAAACTCTAGGTTATTAATTTTGGTTACTCTATAATATGAAATACCTACTTTCTGAGTTTGTAAAATCTCTAGGCCAATACTTTAAGTTAACATAACTCTGTTCGTTAATTCAGCTGTCTATGAATGGTTTCAGCCGCCCTCGATGATGAGTCAACCGTCTGTGAATCTCCCATTAGCAAATTTGTTTGTTTTTAGCGTTTTCATCCCGACTGTTTATAGTCATGTTTGCTCTCGTGTCAGTTTTCAAAAAATACGGCTTTCAAGTTTTTTTATTGTTACAAACGTAGGGTATGTGGAGTTTTCGTTTTGTTATATTCTTTTTTGTAAGAATAAATACGGTTGGGCTCCAATTGTTAGTGCGAGTTAATACCTTCACAAATTCAGAAAAACAAGAGCGGTTATGGAACGCAAGAAAAACCACGAATTTTTTCTTCAAATCAACTTGTATAAAGTCAGTCAACATCTGCGGTAATTTTTTTACAATGTCCCGAACCAGATTCATGGCTTATTTCCGGTGTATTTATATAGTATACCAGTTGGATAAATACCGTACATTTGGCGACAAAACAGAACGTGTTCCAGAGATTTGTTGTTTCAAGAACGAACCACATTATTTGTTATGTAAACACATACAGTATGACTACATTACAACGTAAATACATACATTTCGTGATGATATAACACATACAGGTGGCGCTACATATTTAAACATTCTATGTCTATGTAACCGATGCTGAAATTTTCCACAAATGAAAAGCAAACACTGAACACAATACTGGAAATCAGCAACGTTGAAAATCAGCTAATCAAATAACTTTTTACAACTTTTTGAAATCTAGAATGATGAAACCTAAGCTTCTCGTCGGCGGGTGCGAGTCGGATCTGAAAAATTCAACAGTTTTTTCTGCCCTCGCCTGGAGGGCTTTGGAGTCGCATTGGTCAAGATGTGTCGATTTTGAATTTGTGCAACCACCTGACATCGACAGCAATGGCGGATTCGAGGGTGTCAATGGACTGAACGACTGACTGACAGCCTGACTGACAATTTGACTGACTGACAGACTGACTGATACACCAGATGCCTCACTGACTGACACCCATGAAACCCGCACAGATTCCGCAAATTTCAGTCCGGCTTTTCGTAAGCGGAATATCAAGATGAAAAACTGTTTCTTAATAACCACAGTTAATTTTCATTACTCAATCAGGTCTCCGTCGTGGTGTTTATATGATGACTGGCGACACTTATATCGTCACCGCCGAACGCCTGAAACAAGGCTTTCAGTTCACAAGACCGCTCAGAACCCTCAGACGAGTGTTCCAGATACCGAACAATACTACGGTTATACCAACTTGATTTGCTTTTTGTGTTTAATGCGTTGTAAGTTTGAATCTAAAATTAGCAGAAGGTCATTAAAAATTCTGAAAACCTTGGAATCTGATACCCAAATGACTCACAAATCTGCAACTATATTTCAGAACAATTTTGAAGACAAACTAAAACACATAAAGACGATTTTTCATGTGTTTTCTCCATGTAACTACATACTCTCCAAATGTGTCTAATACTACAGGTGCTCATCAACGATGGTTCCTTTGGTTTGTCCAGTATCACCTCCGTGTTCTCGCTGGACATATGGCTATCCGTCGTCACGCTCTTCATTGTGTTCCTCGTCTTGAGCAATGACAGCGTCTTGAAGTTTTTCACCAAGGAATCTCTTTTTTCAACGTGGAATTTCTTCGGCCACTGGACATCACAGGATACAAGATCGGATCGAGTGGGAAAGTCGATGGCATTGCGATGCATCGTCATCGTGACGGCCGTTTTGACGATACACTCACTGACACTGTTCCAAGGACTCATACTCACGCAGGTTACATTCATCTTCATAACATCACTAATAGAGCTGGAATTCTTGCTAAACACTGATTCTCCTTCTGTGAAAGATAAATGGCCGTGAGTTCGTTTCGAAAGCGCAGCTGTCTTCGACTTGTTTTGAACTGATCGAATGTCACAGATTTTTTACGAAAGAATTACGCCTAGTGGGCTGAAACACAAATCAGACCACCGCTGGTTCGTTCGGTTCTGCGACAATAATTTCGTTTTTGCCACAGCGATATTTTTATCCAACAACAAAACACTTGCAGCTCATGTACAAACAACCCTACAAACCTCCATTCAGCAAGTATGAAGATGTCGTCCAACTAATCCGCAATGGCGAAGCCCGCCTAAATCTAGTGAATCCGGGTTTCGCTTCTGCTGTGTCTGTAATGACGGATGAGAAGTACGAAAGTCTACAAGACGCACTCAGGTTAAGGAACTATCATAGTAGTATCCTTACATCTAATGATTCGATCATTGGTTGGATATAATAGACTGTTTAAATCAAAACATGACAACTTATTACAGTGAAAAATGATGAAACAAGAGTTTTCAGGTACAATCCACCGTTATACTTGGACATTTACCGTAACGCGTCCGATCGGATAGAGTTTCATCGTTTGGCCACAGACAGTGATACTCCACTCATCGTAGTACAGTCAGACGTCAGCTCATTGAGACGAGCGACGCGAAAGGTCTGCGATTTCGTCTTCGTGGTTGGTCTGTTGTTTTTGTTGTTGTTGTTGTTGTTGTTGTTGTTGTTGTTGTTGTTGTTGTTGTTGTTGTTGTTGTTGTTGTTGTTGTTGTTGTTGTTGTTGTTGTTGTTGTTGTTGTTGTTGTTGTTGTTGTTGTTGTTGTTGTTGCTGTTGTTAATGTTGTTGTTGTTGTTGTTGTTGTTGTTGTTGTTGTTGTTGTTGTTGTTGTTGTTGTTGTTGTTGTTGTTGTTGTTGTTGTTGTTGTTGTTGTTGTTGTTGTTGTTGTTGTTGTTGTTGTTGTTTCTTAGATCACCGATACCCTGCTCCCCGATGCGTTCATGTTGGCGTCCGACGTTGATCGGCGCACCATACGATGTTTAAACGACGCAATTGGAGAACACCAGGATCTGATGACCGTACTCGCTGAACGCTGGTATCATCAGAAGGTAAGGGAATACGAGGAATGCCGTTTGGAGATGCACAGTCGACAGGTTAACTATGTTTTCTCACTGTTCGTACCACCATTAACACATTTAGGGTTTTACAGTTTAAGACTGTTAAAGGTTATACTAGTTGACAATTTGACAAGACATTTACGGATCTAGTCATCTGTTCCAGGTTCGTAATCCGGGTGAATCAATACGTCTGGGAAGACTGAAGGGAACTTTCCTGCTCTGGTCTGTGGGCACCTTCGTGGCTATTTGTTTCGCGGCAGTCGAACACGCTCATTTTGTGATAATGGCCCGTTTGATGAGATAAACTTGTTCAATTAGTTTACGGTAAGATAACGTATGTTTATTGCTTCATATAAATTAATTATTGTAAATAGTTGACATGCAATGACAAAGAATTTCTTAATTCATTTATGACCTACATATGTATGTGTAGATTCGAAGACAGTAATCAGAATTGTTATCAATAATGAAAACCCACTTTTTTATGGTATACCTATGACAGAAACAAAAAAATCATTGTGGACATAAAATAAAAACTGACCCACCAACGTTAGCAAACTAAATACATATTCTATATTGCCCCACAACAAGCGAAGCATTTTGACAAAGACCAGCCAACAAACTAAAGTTCAATGTGTACTATTGATTTCAATGAATAAAACCGGTCACGTTTTATCTATATCTGTTGAAGATGAGTAAAAAATATATGGAATCAGTTCGTACACTCCCCGCTATTCAGGTGAAAAGTCGGAAGGATAGCTTTTACAACATTGAAGCATTAGCTGCATAAAATGTAAAAGAATGATTTCATGAATTTCAGGAAGCTTTTTGGCAACAAAGTAGATCAAACACCGATTCTACGACCATGTATTCTATGATATATATCTTCAACTAGCCAACCACAGCCAGCAGTTACAATTCCTGCACCCCAAATCCAAAATGATCCGACCAGACGTTGGAAGCGGATGGAATCGCCTGGTAAACTTGCCTGGCTACGAGCCATTTCATTTCTGTAATAACCGACAAAAACAACAGTTTAACGTTAAGAACAGGACAAAAAGATGTGAAAAAATCGCCGAAGCTATGGAAACTGTGCACGCAGCCTCAGCTAGTAGATTTTCGTCGCTGATTGGCTGGAAGCAAAAATACTAGCTGCAGCTTCGGTGACTGTCTCGAATTCTCACGTTCCAGCATATCAGTTAAGTAGATCTATAACTGAGGTTTGAATATTTCGCGACAGTTTTCCGGGACATTGTCGGGACAGTTTTTTTTGAAAAAAAAATTTCAAGCATATTATTTTTGTTTGTTTTTTTGTAACATTTTTGACAGGCACATTAATTTCAAATTTATTAATTTTAGGTGTGTGGCAAAAGTCTTATAGAAAAATCCGTGAATTTGTCGCTTTTGTCGCGAAATATTCTAACTTCAGTTACACTAGTTGAAGCTTTGCCATAGCTTCGGCGTTTTTATTTCTGCTCTGTTTTGAATCAGCAATAATAACCTGCATTTTTCGTAGATGTCCAAACGTTTTTCACACCAATGGTCAACCAAAGCCGTTATGCGGTTATAATTGATCATGAGAACATCATTGAAGCACTCGACCACATCCTCGTCCACTCGTTTGGCAAACATGAATGCTTCGTTTTCAGTGCCGTTGATATTGATGAACACAAAATTGCAGTCTTCTCCAGTAACCTGTAAAATGTGTCAGTTTATACACAACCTACTATCAAACACAATTGTTCAATTTAGGAAAGTTGACATTACCTTGCGAAGTGCGACAGTGTTCGTATCAATTTCAATCAGTGGAACTTCATCTGCTGCTAGTTTCTGCCATTCTTCACGTTGATCTTTTTTCCACGGATTGATAAAAACCGGTGGATTGTCTCGTATGGCTTCACGTAGGGCAATATGTTTTGTATCCTTACCTCAAAATTTGTGTAAGTGTGAAGCTCGTAAAGCTAACTCGTAAAAAAACGTTACCATTATTGGGAAAAACGAGTTTTAATGGAAAAAAACGATTATACTCACTCCAGAAAAGTTACATTCCGTGAAGCCTTATAATTTGAGAGTTCCTCTCACCATTCAAAACGGACTGCGCAAAAAAGAACTCATGATCCATAAGATTAAGCCGTGCACGGCCACTTCTAATCAGGTCCACAACATCTTCGTACGTTTTAAACGGCAACTCGTAAGGAGGGCTTCTGTAATTTTGTTTTTAACCAACCTTTGACATTTATAAGCAAGAAACCAAGATTTCTGACCTGATGATTTGGGATAGCAATGATCCCTGATACAAACTAAGTGAGTGAATGGTCAAGAGTGCTGTGGTCAGCAGAATGGGTTGCAAGGCCGAAGTTCGCCGGTGTCCAGAGCCAACATTATCCGAAAAGCTTTGTTGAGTAGTAAAGTGTCCAATGATGGCCCACGGAGAAAAGTACTTTAAGTTGGGAGAGAATAGGCAAAGAACTTTCCCACTGCTTATCAGAAGGAGTATGAGTAACAAGGATCCGACTGACAGCCATACTTCAGTGGAGAACACGGCGACGATGCTGCCGATACCGTCAACAGTGAAGGTGGAGTTGTTGGATATCTTCAAATGATTATGTTTAAGAAACCTGGTTAATCCATTTGTGTTCCATTAAACCAATAAAAAGAATAGAATGAAGTTTCTTTTCAACATTAGTACCATGATATTAAATAAGAAAATGTAGCGTTTGAAATAAGAACAAACCATGAAACTTTGTTGTGATTGGCGCACGGGCACGGACATCCAATACTGTTTCTGGCGTTCAGCGGTGACCATCCACGTAGAAAACAGCATTTCGTAAAACCCTTCCTTGAGTCCCTGCAGATCTGGAACTAGCTCATCAACTTCGATGAAATCCAGTTCGGCACAGTCTGAGAAATCCGGTTTCAGATGTTCCCAGATCTGGTTAATGTAGTCATTATTCACGTGATCAAGTCGGACGCGGATCTTCGGTTTGGTTTCAGACATGCCCAGTTTTATGTTATGCCTAAAATATGTAAATTATGATTATATGTTTGCTATAATTAAGAAAACCGTCAGTTTTCTACAGTAGTTTCAAATAAGAACCGACAAAAGGTCAATGAGTACTCCAGGAAACATCCGGACAATGGTTTTTGACCGATTTTTGCAAGAGGCAAGAGCAAGAATGCCGTCTCGAGTTATGTAAAGGCTGTTAAAAATCTCAATCGACCGATGTTCATGAACTGGTGCATTGTGAACTAAAAAGTTTATGTCAACTGAAGAAATAGCAGGCATTCGCAAAATCAAATATGGAGACAAGAAGAAAAGATAAAGTAACCCGAGAAAGCTCTGTTTCGTCACTTCATGTTTTAGTTGACAGGTTCCGTAACGCAAATGCGTAATAGCATGAATTGTTTCGGCCGCCTATACCATCAGAGCAAGCAGCAATTGAACGATAGAGTCCCGAACTAGCGCGTTATTTGTGCGTCCATAGTCAGGTTACAAAAGTGCCATTTTTTCAGAATCGAACTAACTCAATTCAATTCAATAAAACTATTTTTTTCATTTCATATTCACAGGCAGTTCAAATTTTATTGAGGTATTTGTCATATTGAAACAAAAATATTTTTGGTGATCATTTCTGAATTTGAAATATTTTTGCGATCGCAAAAGAGTTCTTCTTCATTCGCATTTAATTTCTGCAATCATTCTACAACAATGTACGTACATAGTAAGCAATGAGACAGCAATGTAATTAAATGTCCAGCGATCTTATTAATCCTATGAATAAGCCCAATGAACTCCTGAAACCGAAAATTGCTAAATGTGAAAAGGGTTCTGAGAAAAATACTATAAATTCCAAATGCTTTTCACACGTTGTAGTAAATTTAACCAATCGTAGCAAATTTGATATTTTATCGGTTTTAAATCACTATCATAAAATTTAGCAGTAAACAACAGATATACAATGTTTTCTCTAAAGATAGACTGATATTGTTTTGTAATTTGTGATGAATGAGTTCGGCCAGCCAACTGATGACGGCGATTGCTGCCCCCGCCCACCAAATCATGAAGGATCCTATCAGACGTCGAAAGGGAATAGCGTCACCTGGTACACTTGCCTGACTACGTCGCATTTCTTCTCTAAAATAATAAATCATTCATCATCAAAATCCGAAAGAACAACCAAAAACAACAACAACAACAACAACAACAACAACAACAACAACAACAACAACAACAACAACAACAACAACAACAACAACAACAACAACAACAACAACAACAACAACAACAACAACAACAACAACAACAACAACAACAACAACAACAACAACAACAACAACAACAACAACAACAACAACAACAACAACAACAACAACAACAACAACAACAACAACAACAACAACAACAACAACAACAACAACAACAACAACAACAACAACAACAACAACAACAACAACAACAACAACAACAACAACAACAACAACAACAACAACAACAACAACAACAACAACAACAACAACAACACTAATATTAACAACAACTTCCGGTACAAATACTTCAAGTAGAACAACAACCTGCATTGTTGGTAGATCATAAAACGATGTCCGTACCACCTCTCAATGATCGTTGTTATCAAATCCAGTTTATTCAGGATTGCATCATTAAAGCACTCGACCACACTTTTGGCCACATGTTTTCCAAACATGAACGCTTCATTCTCAGTTCCATCAATGTTAACGAACACGTAATCACAATCTTCCCCAGTGACCTGTCGGAAAACAACAGATATTTCAAAACTTTTCAAGAGATTTAAATCTGTTACAACGACAATCGTTCAACAGAAACCTGGGCAAGCGGCAGTGTATCGGAATCGATCTGTATCCATGGAATTTTTGCAGCCGACAGTTTCAGCCACTCTTCCTGTTGAGATGTCTGCATTGGGTTGATAAAAACCGGTGGATTTAGTTGTATGGCTTTGCGCAGCTCGATGTGTTTCATATCACTTTCTGAAAAAAACCATTTGGAACCAAAACTGTTTGGAAACACGATTATGAACAGCCCCATACAAATCGGGAAATCGCTAACCGTCAAATAGACTGTTCAAAAAATAGAAAAAGGATTACTCAGCATAAGTATCTAATGATTCTGTTGCTCACCATTCAAAACGGATTGAGCATAATAGTACTCAGGGTTCAGCAGATTCAACTGGGCCTGACCACTACTGATCAGTTTCACTACGTCATCGTATGATTTGAAGGGCAATTCGTAAGGCGTACTTCTATAAATATGAAAGAGGAAAATCACGAATTAATACATGTGGAAATACATACGTAAAAATTATTCAATTTCATTTAAGTATATCTCCAGTAAATCTCCATAACCTACGATACTATACGGAAATCTATGAGAATGATTCAACCTGATGATTTGCGACAGCAATGATCCCTGATACAAGCTAAGCGAGTGAATGGTCAAGAGTGCTGTGGTCAGCAGGATGGGTTGCAAGGCCGAAGTTCGCCGGTGTCCACAGCCCACATTATCCGAGCAGGTTTGTTGAGTGGTAAAGTGCCCAAAGATGGTCCATGGAGAAAGGTACTTCAAACTGGGGGAGAATAAGCGCAGGACTTTCCCACTGCTTATCAGTAGGAGTATGAAAAACAAAGAGCTCACTGACAGCCAGACTTCAGTGGAGAAGACAGCCGTGATGCTGCCGACGCCGTCGACAGTAATCGTTGAGTTGTTGGATATCTTGAAATTATTTTGTTTAATCTACACTGGCAATATTCGAAAATTTCATTGCATTGGCTACGTAGCGCCTAAATCCATTGCTTTTTAGGTAGGCCTCATTGAAATGTACGTGCAATTGCATAAAAACATGAATAGCTGAGTTAAAAGATTTCTATTCCAGATAAACAGATTTCACACTTTCTGCGTCTTTACTGATTTACTTCTGCAACGGAAAATCCCTCACTTGAAAAACTTGTTTCGCTGAGCGAACGGGAACGGTCATCTGATACACTTCCTGACGATTTGCGGTTATCACCCAGAGAGAACCCAGCATATCGTACCGTTTTTCCTTGAGACCCTGGTGATCAGGAATCAGTTCATCGACTTCAACGATCTCCAAATCAGCACACTCTGAGAACCCTGGCTCCAGATAGTCCCAGATCTCTTTTGTGTAATCATTATCAAGGTAGGCTTGTCGTACGCGGATCTTGGGCAAAACTTCAGACATTTCGAAATTGCATAGAAAAATCTGAAACATTCAAAACTATGATATTATTGAAACTGCAGGTTTCATCCTGATCAAAAATCGACTTTATTGTTAAGACGAAAAAGAAGGTCGATTTGTCTCAACTTGATTTTGGACTTCTAGTGAAATTTTATAGTTGAGAAAATTGTTTTAAATTTGCCAATCTTGAAATCTTTAATCGCCTGAAGTCTGCATAGCATTCGGGTTTCATCAAGGCTTTCCAACAAAAAATGCCGTTTAAACAACAGAGTATGTTCAGCAGTAATATGAGAAACGTCCAATTACGTATCCATGTTTTAACACACTCTATACAAACAAAATGTTCAAAGCAATTTTATCTAAACAAACATATTTTAAATTATCATTGGGGCACGCCTCGTGTCGCCCTGGAACTCCAATGTTTTATGTTCGTGTTTCAGTTCCGGGTTTTGGCCTGAAAACTTGGAGCTTAAAATTTATATGTGACAGGCTGGGTAGTGAAAAGTGGAAACAACGAAAGATACGTACAAACATAGCCGATGCATATGAAGCGGATAATCAGAAAGGTGACTCGAAGGAAACTGTATAGATCGACGACGATCGTTAGTACCTCCGAGCTGTAGCCATCCGTTGACTGGAATCCTAAGGCATACTGTATACCGAGCGCCACTAGTGCTTCCCGCCACCGGCGGAGAAGTTATCCTCCCAAAGGAAGGGGAATTTCGTCAAAAGGAAGGGAATTGGCAGAATATAGGCCATTTTATTTACACCTTAAAGAACAAATTCTACTTTTCGAAACCGCCAAAGACGGGGGAATTCCACTTCTCCCACCCCTTCTCGTCCGATAGTGCTTCCTGCACCTCATGCACCAATGTGCATATCAATCAACCGATGTTTTTAAGTGCCTGAAGGGTCTGGTTACATTCCATGTCATAAATTCTACAAATAGAAACGCAATTTGAGTATGAGTAGATCAACGACGACATCATGCATGTTCATAAATAAAAACTAGACGTGACGTGTCAGTCTAGACATGAATCGATAAATAAAAACTGATTCTTAAATGCTTTGAGTGTTTCACACACCTATTTTTACATTGGTTTATTGCTGCGGTCCATGTTGATGGTTCGTTCCAGCTTACATTACGTAGTTCAAAATTTTTACTTCCCGTGTTGGAGACAATAAGTACCAGGTAACGACAGAAGATACAACGAAATAATGTTCATTTATAATCATGAAAACGAAGCAAACGTATAATAACACGATTGAGATTTTTTAAATGAATCAATATTATAGCGAAACTGGATGCCTTTGTGGACAGGATTCAATGAGGCAAATGCCTATTGCCACGATCGATCGATCCCACCGGCCAAACCATTATGGTACCAATCAAGCGATCGAGTCTGAAAGTTTTGAGTGTTTTTAGAGATGACTTGATAAGAAAAATATGGTTGACCATTTCTGTTAATTGATTAATACTGATAATTATATTTGGAAACGAGGATTATTGAGAAGATGGAAAACCCACGAATGGCTTCGCCCGGCAAACGTCTCTCTTCAGCATATGTACATTATCTGACGATATTTCTCATAAAGATCAATTTCCTGTCGATACCATTGATGATTTATGGCTCCATACCATCGCGATTCCTCACCACGACGTCATTGACACATCTGAATACGGTATGATTCTTCCCAAACGGCAAGAACATGTACGCCGAAAAGTAACTGAAAGTATAGAAATACTATTGATGTTTTGTTGCTAATGGTGTCACAAATGATATTAGAAAAGGCGAATAAAGAGAAATGAGAATAAAGATGTTCGAAGGCGTTTTACATGAAAAATAACACAAAGCCTCATTTTCCGTGCAGAAACTTGTGTATTGTACTTATATGTTTGTCTTAATAATGACGAAATCGCCGTAGAAAGTTTTTAATTGAAACATGGCCTTCAAACCACCAGCGGACGTGCCGAACCTTCAAAGGGAAGGAAATTTCTTGAAAGAAGGTGAAATAGGCAGTTTGAGTTCATTTTACCTACACTTTAAGGAACAAATTTAACTCATAAAAACTGCCAAAGAGTGGGAAATTCCACTTTTTCATTCTCCCCTCGTATGGTGGTGCTTCAAACTTTGGTCAGTGATAAATCGTGGCTTGTTTATGCTCGGAAAAGGGGGGGGGGGGTGGGGAGTCGGGTAGAAAGGGCGGATTAATTCATCGGAATAATTTGCTGTAAATACGTAAATAGAAAACAACTGCTAAATTTAAAACTATGAATTATCATGTACATCTGAAAATAGTTCTTCTTTATAATTTGGTTTCTCTGTACACACTGGCGGTCGAGCGAATCCGTCAAAGGGAGGGGAATTTCGTCACAGAGGGGGGGGGGGAGAATCGTCAGAGAATAGGTGATTTTACCCACACCTTACGAAACAAACTCCTCTTTTAGATACCACCGAAGAGGGGGGACTTTCCACTTTTCCCACCCCTTCTCGTCCGCTAGTGTCTTCTGTATGTACATGATGCTGAAATGTAAATGGTCATGTATAACCATTAACGCCGAAAATTTTGGTGGCTCTATACAATAAGGTTTCATGATAAAACAATCAATGAATTCACGTTTCACTCGAAAGCTTGGGTCATTAGTGGACGAGAAGCGGAGGGAAAAGTG
>OZ038447.1:22347585-22370417 GCA_964036265.1 Daptonema setosum | reverse complement strand
TAACCGAAATATCCACTACTACAAAGATATTGAGCATCCCAGAACATGGCGCTAACATAGGCGAAATAAAGGCAGTACACATTGCCCGGAATCACGATGACGGTGTACTGACTCATAGCATTCTGTGTGAGTGAGTGAGGTGAGTGAGTGAGTGAGTGAGTGAGTGAGTGAGTGAGTGAGTGAGTGAGTGAGGTGAGTGAGTGAGGAGTGAGTGAGTGAGTGAGTGAGTGAATGAGTGAGTGGGTGAGTGAATGAGTAGGTGAACGAGAGATTGAGTGAGTCAGGGAAAGACTGGAGGATTGCGAACGTTCTCTGCCAGTTGTTTCCAACCGACGGTTCGTACAACGAGTACTCGTCGTCCTGAATCGCGAGTCCACCATAGAAACCGATGGTTCCGTCCGAACAACGAATTTGATGATCGCTTAATTCACTCACTCACTCACTCATTCACTCACTCACTCACTCACTCACTCACGCACTCACTCACTCACACACTCAGTCACTCACTCACTCTTTCACTCACTCACTCACTCATTCACTCACTCACTCACTCACTCACTCACTCACCCATTCACTCACTCACTCACTAACTCACTCACTCACTCACTCGCTCACTCACTCCCTCACTCACTAGTTCACTAACGGCTGAAATCTATTTTCCGGGATGGTAGATCAGACACTTGTCGTTGAACTGCGCATAAAGGTATGTGGCGTGATAGCAGCCTGGAAGTAACTGGAATTAACTGGAATTACTGGAATTAACTGGAATTAACTTTTAATGGCTAGAAACTAATCCAATGTTTCTTGCCATTAAAAGTAGTTTCTAATAGTCTGAAGTTCGAAACCTGCTACGCATGTGAAATATAACAGTCGGCCCTGTACATGCGTAACCATACAGACCAGTATGTAAAGTTCCCCGTAACCTTGCAGTCAGCGTAACCTTACAACCAGCGTAACCTTACAGACTACGACGTTTTCAAACAGATCATACAATACATCGACACGTTTCCGTGTCTGCAGAAAATTGGTGTGGTCGTAGAAAATCACCTGGGAAAATCGCGCGCAATCACCTTCTTCTATGAATATAACTGAAATTGATACACATACAACGCATGAAACAATTTTGTGTTATGGAAGAAAAATTTCAAATTTCAATAGTCCATAGAATTGATTGTTGTGGTGGCATTATCGACTGCAAAGAAACCGTGGTACGCGAAGCTTTTTTACGGCTATAAATTCTGCACACTGATCTGGTTGAACTATCGCTATAACCAATCAGCACACCGCTTTGAGTAGCCGTAGCTTTCAGCGTGGCTAGTAAAATTTTTCCAATCCTGTTAACATTGGAAGTCAATTGTTGACAAGTTGAATTGAGTGCAGTACAAAAACCGTCCTTTTTAAAAAGCGCCCGTTGTTATTTTAATTCTTTCTCTTGATGTTCCAGGGTACAAAGTTCAGATGTTTTTTTACTACGATACCGATAATATTTTAACTAGGTCTGTAAGAAACATTTAAATGGTCATAAAAATGTGTATGACACGTATAAGTAAAAGCAAACTTCACCTGAAACCGAAAAAACTTACTCAAAGGGTTTCTCGACGGCATCATCTGAAAAAACTCAATCCGTCACAACTCACTTACTCACTCACTCACTCACTCACTCACTCACTCACTCACTCACTCACTCACTCACTCACTCACTCACTCACTCACTCACTCACTCACTCACTCACTCACTCACTCACTCACTCACTCACTCACTCACTCACTCACTCACTCACTCACTCACTCACTCACTCACTCACTCACTCACTCACTCACTCACTCACTCACTCACTCACTCACTCACTCACTCACTCACTTACTCACTCACTCACTAACCAAACATACAGATGTAAGACAGATAGCCGGTGTTTGGAACATTAATCAGCAGATTTGTGTTCTGCAGTGCTACCCCATACCAGCCACAGTTTGGGGTATAGGAAGCTGACCACCAGCTGTCATCCCGGGTGTAGGCCGTACCTGTCAGTGAGTCAGTGAGTCAGTGAGTCAGTGAGTCAGTGAGTCAGTGAGTCAGTGAGTCAGTGAGTCAGTCAGTCAGTCACCATTCAGCCAGAAATAGTTGTGTATCTTTGCATCGGTGCATCCAGTAACTCGTTGACCTGTAGATGCCAATATAGGCTTGCGAGCGGATGTTGTTCAGATTTGCTCCATGCTGGATTGTCTGTCTGTCTGGTTGTCTGTCTGTCTGTCTGTCTGTCTGTCTGATCTATCTAGTCTGTCTGTCTGTCTGTCTGTCTGTCTGTCTGTCTGTCTGTCTGTCTGTCTGTCTGTCTGTCTGTCTTGTCTGTTCTGTCTGTCTGTCTGTCTGTCTGTCTGTCTGTCTGTCTGTCCTGTCTGTCTGTCTGTCTGTCTGTCTGTCTGTCTAGTCTGTCTGTCTGTCTGTCTGTCTGTCTGTCTGTCTGTCTGTCTGTCTCTGTCTGTCTGTCTGTCTGTCTGTCTGTCTGTCCTGTCTGTCTGTCTGTCTGTCTGTCTGTCTGTCTGTCTGTCTGTCTGTCTGTCTGTCTGTCTGTCTGTCTGTCTGTCTGTCTGTCTGTCTGTCTGTCTGTCTGTCTGTCTGTCTGTCTGTCTGTCTGTCTGTCTGTCTGTCTGTCTGTCTGTCTGTCTGTCTGTCTGTCTGTCTGTCTGTCTGTCTGTCTCTCTGTCTACCAACATCGTTCATCATCTGTCCCAATGCCATCAGTTCATCGAACGTCCTCGGCTCAGCGAGTCTGGCTATCGGACCCAAGTGTCGATCAGCACATCGATCTCGGGCCTGTGCATACTGACGAACGTAAAGTTTCATCCACAAGGTAACATCTGCCTTCGTACCACAGATGAGGGATGTGCGTGTACTCAGAACAACCTGCAGTCAGTCAGTCCGTCATTCAATCAGTCAAGTGAGTCAATCATTCATTCATTCAGTCAGTCAGTCAGTCAGTCAGTCAGTCAGTCAGTCAGTCAGTCAGTCAGTCAGTCAGTCAGTCAGTCAGTCTGTCAGTCAGTCAGTCAGTCAGTCAGTCAGTCAGTCAGTCAGTCAGTCAGTCAGTCAGTCAGCCAGTCAGTCAGTCAGTCAGTCAGTCAGTCAGTCAGTCAGTCAGTCAGTCAGTCAGTCTAACGGTAGCCATTTGCCAAAACAGCCGATAAGCTCAGTAAGACGGTGGTAGAAAGACGCATATCACGATAACTTCTGAACGAAAAAGTTTTATAGAGAAATTTCCAATTGATTAGATTACTCGAATGAAATTTGAAAGTAGACTTTTTACTGGTGAATCGTAGGAATATTCCGCGTGTGATGTTTTGCTATACTTAATGCAAGTACTAAAGAAATATCGTAATACATAAATTTCACGAAGAGGTGCCGGTGTTCATACATAGTAGGTGATTGAAAACAAAAAACAAAATAGTCGTAATTAGATGGATGAGATGGAGTGTTTCCATGATAAGTAGCTCATTACCAATAATGAACAATAGCCAACTTGAATAAACTATTTTATCCATCATGTCATAAGATCAATGATTTATTGGCTTGGCTTTTCTAAAACATGTTAAAACATGAATCAGTCAGTAAGTCCTTAAAGTTTCCCCCCCCTTGAAACATTTGCTGTTACAAAATTCTTCGTTGAGATAAGGGAACACACTTCATATAAATTCAGAACCTGATAACTTCACCTGATAAAACGCTGGAAGTTTGGCAATCCTTCAAACGAAAATGCCGCCCAAAGCGACTGATAATGAAACAGTTCTATCATCAATATAATTCAGTTGACCTCATAATCGGATCAACTAAATTTCTTGAATAGAGGCAATATTTTTTTATACACCAGTTTCACTTACACCTTCCAATGAACCAGTTATATTTTTTTGGAACTGTCCAAGAGGGTATTGCTAGTTTATTGTTACCTGTACGCACGTGAAAAATCATTGAAAACGTTTGCAGAAGTTTTAATACAACTTCGCAGTGATGTCCTATTTTATTTTCTTGTTTTTAGAAACTTTAAAATGCACTGGTGAAACCTAATCAGAAAACTGAATGGGCTAAGTTCTGGAAATTGCGAGTAAAACGCAATATAAAAAGGGCATAATGTTTCGAATGCGCGCACATACTATTAAAGTTAACAAAAAAACAGTTATCTTGGATTCCACTTTTTCGTTCTCTCCCTCGTTTCCAATGAGTGGGAGTGGTTGGGATTACATAATCGTTTCTTTACTAAAAACTGGTCAGGATAACCTGTTGACGATCCAATCCAATTCAATTAGGTAATAGATGGATGATGTTTTTGATACGAGTCAAATGCAAAATTACAGAGTAAAATTGCTAATTTGAAATGGATTATGATGTGAGATTGGAGTTTTTCGCGTGGGTGACCGGTCAATGGAAACGAACTCAAAAGTATGATGCACGTTCTTCAGTTGATGACTAACTAACTCCAAAGATTATAAACTGAGCGTGACAACTATGCATGGATACATAAATGCAATGAGTTCCGTGGATACTTTGGTACTGACACCATAAACATTGTGATGCCATCGCACTGGCATCATAAAAATTGGTAATGCCATCATACTGGCATCTTAAATTGGTGGTGCCGCTGTACTGACACTACAAAAACGATGGTGCCATCGTACTAGCATCAAAAAATTGGTGGTGCCGGTGTACTGACTCTACAAAAACGGTGGTGCCATTGTACTGGCATCATAAAAGTGGTGGTGCCGGTGTACTGACACTACAAAAACGGTGGTGCCATCGTACTGGCATCATAAAGTTAGTGGTGCCGTGCACTGACACTACAAAAATTGTGGTGCCATCGTACTGGCAGCATAAAGTTGGTGGTGCCGGTATACTGACAGTACAAAAAACGGTCTTTGCCATCGTACTGACAGCATAAAATTGGTGGTGCCGGTGTACTGACACTACAAAAACGATGGTGCCATATCACTGGCATCATAAAATTGGTGGTGCTGATTTACTGACACTACAAAAACGGTGGTGCCATATCACTGGCATCATAAAATTGGTGGTTCCGGTGTACTGACACTACAAAAAACAGTGGTGCCATTGTACTGGCATCATAAAATTGGTGGTGCCGGTGTACTGACACTACAAAAACGGTGGTGCCATCGTACGGGCATCATAAAATTGGTGGTGCTGGTGTACTGACACTACAAAAACGGTGGTGCCATTGTCCTGGCTTCATAAAATTAGTGGTTCCGGTGTACTGACACTACAAAAACGGTGGTGCCATCATACTGGCATCATAAAAATGGTGGTGCTGGTGTACTGACACTACAAAAACGGTGGTGCCATTTAGAATTTTCCGAATTTTCCGAATTCCGGAAATTTCGGGATATAAAAAAAATTGGAAAGTCCGGAAAATTCGGGGAATTAAGCTTCTGAGGTTCTGAGGTTCTGAGGTTCTGAGGTTCTGAGGTTCCGAATTTTTCGAACTTTCGAATTTTCAGAATTTCCGAATTTTCCGAATTCCGGAAAATTCGGGATATACAGGGTGGCTGTGAAGTAACGACGCGTTTTCCGGCCGCCCATTTCTCAAAATTAATATGTTGCATGAACAACTTCTACATGCCAGTTATATGTATTTATACCTGAAATTTCAGATTATGAGGTTCATTTTAGTGTAGGAATGCTCAAAATAATTTTTTTCTGAAAATTAATGGAAATTTCGTTGTTTTTTTACTAAACTGACCGAAATTCATGAAAACTGACCATAATAATACGAATTAAGTATCAATTGGTTTCAACCAGGATTCATAATGATATAAACAAATGGTAAGTTGAGTTTTGTGTTCAAGAATTTATGAAAAAAATTAGAATTCATAGTACTTCACTACCCAAAAGTCTATAAATGAAGAAAAAATGCAAAATTCGAGAAAATTCCAAAATTTCGAAAACCAAAGAATTAATTCCTACGCAGGATTATCATACTTCCATAACTCCTATAACACAAATCTGGTGTCATAAGACACCATTAAGGGTCATAAATGCATAATAATTGGTGAAAATGCAGAAATAAGATGCTGATGTAAAAAGTGACATGTGGAAGCTGGCTTAATTTTCACCATTAGATAATACCAATGGTGTTATTTGGCAATGAGATTTTTTTAAATCTTTATTGAAAAGGTGTGTAATCTTTTAGAATTCTATAACGCTTTTTTGGAAAAAAATTCGGTCTAGGACTCAAGAAGTAAAAAAAATATTGCTTTTTGACAATAATTCCACAAAAGGCCTACAAAATACATAATAATACGTCAAATCTGACCACATAATTCGATTTTTCAGCGTGTTTTTACGCTAGTTTGACTTTAAAAACACTGATCACACGATATAATTTTTTTGAGAAATGGGCGGCCGGAAAACGCGTCGTTAATTTACAGCCACCCTGTATATAAAAATTGGAAAGTCCGGAAAATCCGGGACATTAAGGTTCTGAGGTTCTGAGGTTCTGAGGTTCTGACGTTCTGAGGTTCTGAGGTTCTGAGGTTCGGAGGTTCTGAGGTTCTGAGGTTAGGAGGTTCTGAGGTTCTGAGGTTCTGAGGTTCTGAGGTTCTGAGGTTCGGAGGTTCTGAGGTTCTGAGGTTCGGAGGTTCAGAGGTTCTGAGGTTCTGAGGTTCTGAGGTTCGGAGGTTCTGAAGTTCTGAGGTTCTGAGGTTCTGAGGTTCTGAGGTTCTGAGGTTCTGAGGTTCTGAGGTTCTGAGGTTCTGAGGTTCGGAGGTTCTGAGGTTCTGAGGTTCTGAGGTTCTGCGGTTCTGAGGTTCTGAGATTCTGAGGTTCTGAGGTTCTGAGGTTCTGAGGTTCTGAGGCATACGTGTAACTCCCGCCGTCAGCTGGACGCGTTCAGTTCCCAGGGGGGGGCGATGAAGACGCGTCCTGTTCCCAGGTCGAGTGATGTGGACGCGTCCTCATCGCCCCCCTGGGAACTGAACGCGTCCAGCTGACGGCGGGAGTTACACGTATGTTCTGAGGTTCTGAGGTTCTGAGGTTCGGAGGTTCTGAGGTTCTGAGGTTCTGAGGTTCTGCGGTTCTGAGGTTCTGAGGTTCTGAGGTTCTGAGGTTCTGAGGTTCTGAGGTTCTGAGGTTCTGAGGTTCTGCGGTTCAGAGGTTCTGAGGTTCTGAGGTTCTGAGGTTCTGAGGTTCTGAGGTTCTGAGGTTCTGAGGTTCTGAGGTTCTGAGGTTCTGAGGTTCTGAGGTTCTGAGAGTCTGAGGTTCTGAGGTTCTGAGGTTCTGAGGTTCTGAGGTTCTGAGGTTCTGAGGTTCTGAGGTTCTGAGGTTCCGAGGTTCTGAGGTTCTGAGGTTCTGAGGTTCTGAGGTTCTGAGGTTCTGAGGTTCTGAGGGTTCTGAGTCACTACAAGAGCACTCCATGAGTTAAACACGTCACTTCAAGAGCACTCCATGAGTTGAAAACGTCACTACAAGAGCACTCCATGAGTTGAAAACGTCACTACAAGAGCACTCCATGAGTTAAAAACGTCTCTAAAAGAGCACTCCATGAGTTAAAAACGTCACTACAAGAGCACTCCATGAGTTAAAAGCGTCACTACGAGAGCACTCCATGAGTTAAAAACGTCACTACAAGAGCACTCCATGAGTTAAAATCGTCACTGCAAGAGCACTCCATGAGTTAAAATCGTCTCTACAAGAGCACTCCATGAGTTAAAAACGTCCCTACAAGAGCACTCCATGAGTTAAAAACGTCACTACAAGAGCACTCCATGAGTTAAAATCGTCACTACAAGAGCACTCCATGAGTTAAAAACGTCACTACAAGAGCACTCATGAGTTAAAAACGTCACTACAAGAGCACTCCATGAGTTAAAATCGTCACTACAAGAGCACTCCATGAGTTAAAAACGTCACTACAAGAGCACTCCATGAGTTAAAAACGTCACTAAAAGAGCACTCCATGAGTTAAAAACGTCACTACAAGAGCATTCATGAGTTAAAATCGTCACTACAAGAGCTCTCCATGAGTTAAAAACGTCACTACAAGAGCACTCCATGAGTTAAAATCGTCATTACAGGAGCACTCCATGAGTTAAAATCGTCACTACAAGAGCACTCCATGAGTTAAAATCGTCACTACAAGAGCACTCATGAGTTAAAAACGTCACTACAAGAGCACTCCATGAGTTAAAATCGTCACTACAAGAGCACTCCATGAGTTAAAAACGTCACTACAAGAGCACTCCATGAGTTAAAAACGTCACTAAAAGAGCACTCCATGAGTTATAATCGTCACTACAAGAGCACTTCATGAGTTAAAAACGGCACTACAAGAGCACTCCATGAGTTAAAATCGTCACTACAAGAGCACTCCATGAGTTAAAATCGTCGTTACAAGAGCACTCCATGAGTTAAAATCGGCACTACAAGAGCACTCCATGAGTTAAAAACGTCACTACAAGAGCACTCCATGAGTTAAAATCGTCACTACAAGAGCACTCCATGAGTTAAAATCGTCACTACAAGAGCACTCCACGAGTTGAAAACGTCACTAAAAGAACACTCCATGAATTAAAAACGTTTCTAAAAGAGCACTCAATGAGTTAAAAACGTCACTACAAGAGCACTCCATGAGTTAAAATCGTCACTACAAGAGCACTCCATGAGTTAAAAACGTCACTACAAGAGCATTCATGAGTTAAAATCGTCACTACAAGAGCTCTCCATGAGTTAAAAACGTCACTACAAGAGCACTCCATGAGTTAAAAACGTCACTACAAGAGCACTCCATGAGATAAAATCGTCACTACAAGAGCACTCCATGAGTTAAAAACGTCACTACAAGAGCACTCCATGAGTTAAAATCGTCACTCCACGAGTTGAAAACGTGAGGTTCTGAGGTTCTGAGCTTCCGAGGTTCTGAGGTTCTGAGGTTCGGAGGTTCAGAGGTTCTGAGGTTCTGAGGTTCTGAGGTTCTGAGGTTCTGAGGTTCTGAGGTTCGGAGGTTCGGAGGTTCTGAGGTTCTGAGGTTCTGAGGTTCTGAGGTTCTGAGGTTCGGAGGTTCTGAGGTTCTGAGGTTCTGAGGTTCTGAGGTTCTGAGGTTCTGAGGTTCTGAGGTTCTGAGGTTCCGAATTTTCCGAATTTTCGTCACTACAAGAGCACTCCATGAAATAAAATCGTCATTACAGGAGCACTCCATGAGTTAAAATCGTCACTACAAGAGCACTCCATGAGTTGAAAACGTCACTACAAGAGCACTCCATGAGTTAAAAACGTCACTAAAAGAGCACTCCATGAGTTAAAATCGTCACTACAAGAGCACTCCATGAATTAAAATCGTCATTACAAGAGCACTCCATGAGTTAAAATCGTCACTACAAGAGCACTCCATGAGTTAAAAACGGCACTACAAGAGCACTCCATGAGTTAAAAACGTCACTACAAGAGCACTCCATGAGTTAAACACGTCACTTCAAGAGCACTCCATGAGTTGAAAACGTCACTACAAGAGCACTCCATGAGTTGAAAACGTCACTACAAGAGCACTCCATGAGTTAAAAACGTCTCTAAAAGAGCACTCCATGAGTTAAAAACGTCACTACAAGAGCACTCCATGAGTTAAAAGCGTCACTACGAGAGCACTCCATGAGTTAAAAACGTCACTACAAGAGCACTCCATGAGTTAAAATCGTCACTGCAAGAGCACTCCATGAGTTAAAATCGTCTCTACAAGAGCACTCCATGAGTTAAAAACGTCCCTACAAGAGCACTCCATGAGTTAAAAACGTCACTACAAGAGCACTCCATGAGTTAAAATCGTCACTACAAGAGCACTCCATGAGTTAAAAACGTCACTACAAGAGCACTCATGAGTTAAAAACGTCACTACAAGAGCACTCCATGAGTTAAAATCGTCACTACAAGAGCACTCCATGAGTTAAAAACGTCACTACAAGAGCACTCCATGAGTTAAAAACGTCACTAAAAGAGCACTCCATGAGTTAAAAACGTCACTACAAGAGCATTCATGAGTTAAAATCGTCACTACAAGAGCTCTCCATGAGTTAAAAACGTCACTACAAGAGCACTCCATGAGTTAAAATCGTCATTACAGGAGCACTCCATGAGTTAAAATCGTCACTACAAGAGCACTCCATGAGTTAAAATCGTCACTACAAGAGCACTCATGAGTTAAAAACGTCACTACAAGAGCACTCCATGAGTTAAAATCGTCACTACAAGAGCACTCCATGAGTTAAAAACGTCACTACAAGAGCACTCCATGAGTTAAAAACGTCACTAAAAGAGCACTCCATGAGTTATAATCGTCACTACAAGAGCACTTCATGAGTTAAAAACGGCACTACAAGAGCACTCCATGAGTTAAAATCGTCACTACAAGAGCACTCCATGAGTTAAAATCGTCGTTACAAGAGCACTCCATGAGTTAAAATCGGCACTACAAGAGCACTCCATGAGTTAAAAACGTCACTACAAGAGCACTCCATGAGTTAAAATCGTCACTACAAGAGCACTCCATGAGTTAAAATCGTCACTACAAGAGCACTCCACGAGTTGAAAACGTCACTAAAAGAACACTCCATGAATTAAAAACGTTTCTAAAAGAGCACTCAATGAGTTAAAAACGTCACTACAAGAGCACTCCATGAGTTAAAATCGTCACTACAAGAGCACTCCATGAGTTAAAAACGTCACTACAAGAGCATTCATGAGTTAAAATCGTCACTACAAGAGCTCTCCATGAGTTAAAAACGTCACTACAAGAGCACTCCATGAGTTAAAAACGTCACTACAAGAGCACTCCATGAGATAAAATCGTCACTACAAGAGCACTCCATGAGTTAAAAACGTCACTACAAGAGCACTCCATGAGTTAAAATCGTCACTCCACGAGTTGAAAACGTCACTAAAAGAGCACTCCATGAGTTAAAAACGTTTCTTAAAGAGCACTCCATGAGTTAAAAACGTCACTACAAGAGCACTCCATGAGTTAAAAACGTCACTACAAGAGCACTCCATGAGTTAAAAACGTCACTACAAGAGCACTCCATGAGTTAAGAACGTCAATAAAAGAGCACTCCATGAGTTAAAAACGTCACTACAAGAGCACTCCATGAGTTAAAATTGTCATTACAAGAGCACTTCATGAGATAAAATCGTCACTACAAGAGCACTCCATGAGTTAAAAACGTCACTACAAGAGCACTCCATGAGTTAAAATCGGCACTACAAGAGCACTCCATGAGTTAAAAACGTCACTACAAGAGCACTCCATGAGTTAAAATCGTCACTACAAGAGCACTCCATGAGTTAAAATCGTCACTACAAGAGCACTCCACGAGTTGAAAACGTCACTAAAAGAACACTCCATGAATTAAAAACGTTTCTAAAAGAGCACTCCATGAGTTAAAAAAGTCACTACAAGAGCACTCCATGAGTTAAAATCGTCACTACAAGAGCACTCCATGAGTTAAAAACGTCACTACAAGAGCACTCATGAGTTAAAATCGTCACTACAAGAGCTCTCCATGAGTTAAAAACGTCACTACAAGAGCACTCCATGAGTTAAAATCGTCACTACAAGAGCACTCCATGAGTTAAAATCGTCACTACAAGAGCACTCCATGAGTTAAAAACGTCACTACAAGAGCACTCCATGAGTTAAAATGTTCTTTCCAAGAACACTCCATGAGTTAAAATCGTCATTACAAGAGCACTCCATGAGTTAAAATTGTCATTACAAGAGCACTCCATGAGTTAAAATCGTCTCTACAAGAGCACTCCATGAGTTAAAAACGTCACTACAAGAGCACTCCATGAGTTAAAAGCGTCACTACAAGAGCACTCCATGAGTTAAAATCGTCACTACAAGAGCACTCCATGAGTTAAAAAAGGTCGCTACAAGAGCACTCCATGAGTTAAAATGGTCTTTACAAGAGCACTCCATGAGTTAAATTCGTCATTACAAGAGCACTCCATGAGTTAAAATCGTCTCTACAAGAGCACTCCATGAGTTAAAAACGTCACTACAAGAGCACTCCATGAGTTAAAATCGTCACTACAAGAGCACTCCAAGAGTTAAAATCGTCACTACAGGAATACTCCATGAGTTAAAAACATCACTACAAGGGCACTCCATGAGTTAAAAACATCACTACAAGGGCACTCCATGGGTTAAAATCGTCACTACAAGAGCACTCCATGAGTTAAAAACGTCACTACAAGAGCACTCCATGAGTTAAAATGGTCTTTACAAGAGCACTCCATGAGTTAAAATCGTCATTACAAGAGCACTCCATGAGTTAAAATCGTCACTACAAGAGCACTCCATGAGTTAAAAACGTCTCTACAAGAGCACTCCATGAGTTAAAAACGTCACTACAAGAGCACTCCATGAGTTAAAAGCGTCACTACAAGAGCACTCCATGAGTTAAAATCGTCACTACAAGAGCACTCCATGAGATAAAATCGTCACTACAGGAGCACTCCATGAGTTAAAAACGTCACTACAAGAGCACTCCATGAGTTAAAAACGTCTCTACAAGAGCACTCCATGAGTTAAAATCGTCACTAAAAGAGCACTTGCCTGGCATGCGAGTGGCCCGGGGTTCGTTTCCCAGATTTTTGATAAAAACTGTAAACTTTCAAAAAATCTGTGGGGTCTGGAAAATTGCTGCCGGTGTACTGAAACTACAAAAACGGTAGTGCCCTCGAACTGGCATCACAAAGTTGGTGGTGCCGGTGTAATGACACTACAAAAACGGTGGTGCCATCGTACTGGCATCATAAAATTGATGGTGAAGGTCTACTGACACTACAAAACAGTGGTGCCATCGTACTGGAACCTTACAATTGGTGGTGCCGGAGTACTGAAACTACAAAAACGGTGGTGCGATCGTACTAGCTTAAAAAAATTGGTGGTGCCCGTGTACTGAAACTACAGAAACGGTGGTGCCATATCACTGGCATCAAAAAATTGGTGGTGCCGGTGTACTGACACTACAAAAACGATGGTGCCATCGTACTAGCATAAAAAAATTGGTGGTGCCGGTGTACTGACTCTACAAAAACGGTGGTGCCATTGTACTGGCATCATAAAAGTGGTGGTGCCGGTGTACTGACACTACAAAAACGGTGGTGCCATCGTACTGGCATCATAAAGTTAGTGGTGCCGGTGCACTGACACTACAAAAATTGTGGTGCCATCGTACTGGCAGCATAAAGTTGGTGGTGCCGGTATACTGACAGTACAAAAACGGTCTTTGCCATCGTACTGACAGCATAAAATTGGTGGTGCCGGTGTACTTACACTACAAAAACGGTGGTGCCATCGTACTAGTAAAAAAAATGGTGGTGCCGGTGTACTGACTCTACAAAAACGGTGGTGCCATTGTACTGGCATCATAAAAGTGGTGGTGCCGGTGTACTGACACTACAAAAACGGTGATGCCATCGTACTAGCATCATAAAATTGGTGGTGCCGGTGTACTGACCCTACAAAAACGATGGTGCCATCGTACTGGCATCATAAAATTGATGGTGCCGGTGTACTGACATTACAAAAACGGTGGTGCCGTCGTACTGGCATCATAAAATTGGTGGTTCCGGTGTACTGACTCTAAAAAACGGTGGTGATATCGTACTGGCATCAAAGAATTGGTGGTGCCGGTGTACTGACACTACAAAAACGGTGGTGCCATATCACTGGCATCACAAAATTGGTGGTGCCGATGTACTGACACTACAAAAACGGTGGTGCCATCGTACTGGCATCATAAAATTGGTGGTGCCGGTGTACTGACACTACAAAAACAGTGGTGCCATCATACTGGCATCAGCAAAAAAATTGTGGTGCCGGTGTACTGACACTACGAAAACGGTGGTGCCATATCACTGGCATCAAAAAATTGGTGGTGCCGGTGTACTGACACTACAAAAACGGTGGTGCCATCGTACTGGCATCAGCAAAAAATTGGTGGTCCCGGTGTACTGACACTACAAAAACGGCGGTGCCATCGTACTGGCATCATAAAATTGGTGGTGCCGGTGTACTGACACTACAAAAACGGTGGTGCCATATCACTGGCATCATAAAATTGGTTGTGCCGATGTACTGACACTACAAAAACGGTGGTGCCATCGTACTGGCATCATAAAATTGGTGGTGCCGGTGTACTGACACTACAAAAAACGGTGGTGCCATCGTACTGGCATCATAAAATTGGTGATGCCGATGTACTTACACTGCAAAAAACGGTTGTGCCATCGTACTGGCATCATAAAATTGGTGATGCCGGTGTACTGACACAACAAAAACGGTGGTGCCATATCACTACATCAAAAAATTGGTGGTGCCGGTGTACTGACACTACAAAAACGGTGGTGCCATCGTACTAGCATCAAAAAATTGGTGGTGCCGGTGTACTGACTCTACAAAAACGGTGGTGCCATTGTACTGGCATCATAAAAGTGGTGGTGCCGGTGTACTGACACTACAAAAACGGTGGTGCCATCGTACTGGCATCATAAAATTGGTGGTGCCGGTGTACTGACACTACAAAGCGGTGGTGCCATATCACTGGCATCAAAAAATTGGTGGTGCCCGTGTACTGACACTACAAAATGGTGGTGCCATCGTACTGGCATCATAAAATTGGTGATGCCGGTGTACTGACAGTACAAAAACGGTCTTTGCCATCGTACTGACAGCATAAAATTGGTGGTGCCGGTGTAATGACATTACAAAAACGGTGGTGCCATCGTACTGGCATCATAAAATTGGTGGTTCCGGTGTACTGACTCTAAAAAACGGTGGTGATATCGTACTGGCATCAAAGAATTGGTGGTGCCGGTGTACTGACACTACAAAAACGGTGTTGCCATATCACTGGCATCATAAAATTGATGGTGCCGATGTACTGACACTACAAAAACGGTGGTGCCATCGTACTGGCATCATGAAATTTGTGGTGCCGGTGTACTGACACTACAAAAACGGTGGTGCCATCATACTGGCATCAGCAAAAAAATTGTGGTGCCGGTGTACTGACACTACGAAAACGGTTGTGCCATATCACTGGCATCAAAAAATTGGTGGTGCCGGTGTACTGACACTACAAAAACGGTGGTGCCATCGTACTGGCATCAGCAAAAAATTGGTGGTGCCGGTGTACTGACACTACAAAAACGGCGTCGCCATCGTACTGGCATCATAAAATTGGTGGTGCCGGTGTACTGACACAACAAAAACGGTGGTGCCATATCACTACATCATAAAATTGGTGGTGCCGATGTACTGACACTACAAAAACGGTGGTGCCATATCACTGGCATCAAAAAAATTGGTGATGCCGGTGTACTGACACTACAAAAACGGTGGTGCCATCGTACTAGCATCAAAAAATTGGTGGTGCCGGTGTACTGACTCTACAAAAACGGTGGTGCCATCGTACTGGCATCATAAAAATGGTGGTGCCGGTGTACTGACACTACAAAAACGGTGGTGCCATCTCACTGGCATCAAAAAAATTGGTGATGCCGGTGTACTGACACTACAAAAACGGTGGTGCCATCGTACTAGCATCAAAAAATTGGTGGTGCCGGTGTACTGACTCTACAAAAACGGTGGTGCCATTGTACTGGCATCATAAAAGTGGTGGTGCCGATGTACTGACACTACTAAAACGGTGGCGCCATCGTACTGGCCTCATAAAATTGATGGTGCCGGTGTACTGACACTACAAAAACAGTGGTGCCATCGTACTGGCATCATAAAATTGGTGGTGCTGGTGTACTTACACTACAAAAACGGTGGTGCCATCGTACTGGCATCATAAAATTGTTGGTGCCGGTGTACTGACACTACAAAAACGGTGGTGCCATTGTACTGGCATCATAAAATTGGTGGTGCCGGTGTACTGACACTACAAAAACGGTGGTGCCATCGTACTGGCATCATAAAATTGGTGGTGCCGGTGTACTGACACTACAGAAGCGGTGGTGCCATATCACTGGCATAAAAAAACTGGTGGTGCCGGTGTACTGACACTACAAAAACGGTGGTGCCATCGTACTAGCATCAAAAAATTGGTGGTGCCGGTGTACTGACTTTACAAAAACGGTGGTGCCATTGTACTGGCATCATAAAAGTGGTGGTGCCGGTGTACTGACACTACAAAAACGGTGGTGCCATCGTACTGGCATCATAAAATTGGTGGTGCCGGTGTACTGTCAACTACAGAAGCTGTGGTGCCATATCACTGGCATCAAAAAATTGGTGGTGCCCGTGTACTGACACTACAAAAACGTGGTGCCATCGTACTAGCAACAAAAAATTGGTGGTGCCGGTGTACTGACAGTACAAAAACGGTCTTTGCCATCGTACTGACAGCATAAAATTGGTGGTGCCGGTGTACTGACACTACAAAAACGGTGGTGCCATATCACTGGCATCAAAAAATTGATGGTGCCGGTGTACTGACACTACAAAAACGGTGGTGCCATCGTACTATCATCAAGAAATTGGTGGTGCCGGTGTACTGACTCTACAAAAACGGTGGTGCCATATCACTGGCATCAAAAAATTGGTGGTGCCGGTGTACTGACACTACAAAAACGGTGGTGCCATCGTACTAGCATCAAGAAATTGGTGGTGCCGGTGTACTGACTCTACAAAAACGGTGGCGCCATTGTACTGGCATAAAAAAACTGGTGGTGCCGGTGTACTGACACTACAAAAACGGTGGTGCCATCGTACTAGCATCAAAAAATTGGTGGTGCCGGTGTAATGACTTTACAAAAACGGTGGTGCCATTGTACTGGCATCATAAAAGTGGTGGTGCCGGTGTACTGACACTACAAAAACGGTGGTGCCATCGTACTGGCATCATAAAATTGGTGGTGCCGGTGTACTGACAACTACAGAAGCTGTGGTGCCATATCACTGGCATCAAAAAATTGGTGGTGCCCGTGTACTGACACTGCAAAAACGTGGTGCCATCGTACTAGCATCAAAAAATTGGTGGTGCCGGTGTACTGACAGTACAAAAACGGTCTTTGCCATCGTACTGACAGCATAAAATTGGTGGTGCCGGTGTACTGACACTACAAAAACGGTGGTGCCATATCACTGGCGTGCCATATCACTGGCATCAAAAAATTGGTGATGCCGGTGTACTGACACTACAAAAACGGTGGTGCCATATCACTGGCATCAAAAAATTGATGGTGCCCTTGTACTGACACTACAAAAACGTTGGTGCCATATCACTAGCATAAAAAAATTGGTGGTGCCGGTGTACTGAATCTACAAAAACGGTGGTGCCATTGTACTGGCATCATAAAAGTGGTGGTGCCGGTGTACTGACACTAAAAAACGGTGGTGCCATCGTACTGGCATCATAAAAATGGTGGTGCCGGTGTACTGACACTACAAAAACGGTGGTGCCATATCACTGGCATAAAAAATTGGTGATGCCGGTGTATAGCATGTTCTGTTGTCCCTGATTTTCAAACCAGCAAGTTCATTTTCCACCTTGAAACGTTAGTCTCACTAGGTGACGGGGAAACTTACTAGAGCAAATAAGTTTTTGTCCCCGAAATAAAACCACGTAAAAAATAAGTAACTAAACATGATTGGTTACTTTGCGCGTGTTCGACACTCATTGGCTAATTCAAATTCAGAAGCGCATGTGGTCCACAACGAAAAGCGTGTCTTTTCGAACACGTGTAATTTGAACGCACACGCGAGCGTCAGAATGCACGTACACTACTGATGTGCATGAGTTTTGAACTGCCCGTGGGCGCGAAAACCCTTTTCGTTGTGGGACCATGTGTGCTTTCAGATTTGAATTAGCCAATGAGCGTCGAGCACGCGCAACGTAACCAATCATTATCATATATTTATTTTATACGTCATTCTATTTTCAGATAATTTTTTTTGCTATAGTAAATTTGCCCATCACCTAGTGAGACTAACGTTTCAAGGTGGAAAGTGAACTTGCTGGTTTGAAAATCAGGGACAACAGAACATGCTATACTGACACTACAAAAACGGTGGTGCCATATCACTGGCATCAAAAAATTGGTGGTGCCGGTGTACTGACTCTACAAAAACGGTGGTGCCATTGTACTGGCATCATAAAAGTGGTGGTGCCGGTGTACTGACACTACAAAAACGGTGGTGCCATCATACTGGCATCAGCAAAAAAATTGTGGTGCCGGTGTACTGACACTACGAAAACGGTTGTGCCATATCACTGGCATAAAAAAACTGGTGGTGCCGGTGTACTGACACTACAAAAACGGTGGTGCCATCGTACTAGCATCAAAAAATTGGTGGTGCCGGTGTACTGACTTTACAAAAACGGTGGTGCCATTGTACTGGCATCATAAAAGTGGTCAAGAAATCGGTCAATCACAGCGGCCATCACCAATGATTGCGTGAAAAACTGTGTGTGGAGGAAAAATCAAGGTTTATGCGCGTGCTGACACAAAGCCTGTTAGAATGAAGTTTTTTAATTTTTTTTGCTCACAAATGCAAACTTTTCCTGTTAGCCTGAAAGATGTCATTTTATTGCCTTTGCGAAGAATTCAATGACAGAAAAACTTTTTATTACGAAAAAAAAGTTTGAGAATAAAATTGATTCATAACAAACGCTGACAATCATATAACTCTTACTTTCTCAACCAGCTAAGATTAGCGTTTACCCTGACAAGTGAAAATAATACTTCATGCAACAAGTAAGGAAGAACTCGGTTTTTCCTCCATGCACAGCTATCCACGCATTGATGCGTGAAGAGATTGAGATTTTTATCTTAGGTATTATGATTATGTTAAACCCAGAAAACTTTAGATTAATCGGACATCTGTGTCACAAGATATTTTGTACAACAGTGTTGACATTTTTTGGACCACCCTGTATAGTTAATTAACCTGTTTCCGCATCAACACCTGGTTCAGATGGGTACGGGCATCCTTCAATTTACTTTCACTCCTTCACTCACTCACTCACTCACTCACTCACTCACTTTCTCACTCACTCACTCACTCACTCACTGACTGACTGACTGTCGACTGACTGATTAATTGGCTGACTGTCGACTGACTAATTAACTGACTGACTGAATGACTGACTGACAGACTGACTGACAGACTGTTTGACTGAATGAATGAATGACTGACTGACTGACTGACTGACTGACTGACTGACTGACTGACTGACTGACTGACTGACTGACTGACTGACTGACTGACTGACTGACTGACGGACTGACTGACTGACTGACTGACTGACTGACTGACTGACTGACTGACTGACTGACTGACTGGCTGACTGACTGACTGACTGACTGACTGACTGACTGACTGACTGACTGACTGACTGACTGACTGACTGACTGACTGACTAACAGCTTTATCTTCGCTTTCATCTCCCCACAAACCCGATTTATTAAACTAGCTTTGTTGACCAATACGTGTTGATTGAATCGCGCGAAACAAAGGAGGTAGCCTACCACAAGTGTTCCAATTCCAACCCAGTAAAATTTCAGACCTCGAAGACAGTACATTTTCATTTCTGGAGTAGTAATAAAGAAATGAATGAGTGAGTGATTAGGTGAAAAAGTGAGTGAGTGAGTGAGTGAGTGCGCGAGCGCATGTTGTTCATGCATGGTGTTGACGCATGCTCTTGATGCATGTTGTTGCAATTTCAAAACAGGATGGTCCAAAAAAATTCAACACTTTTGGACGAAATATCTTGTGACACAAATGTGCGATTAAGCTAAAACTTTCTGTTACAACATCAACATAATAACTTAGATAAAAATTTATTATCATTTAGATCGAACAATCTTAGCGGCCTCATTGCGTGGATAAATGCTCATGGAGGAAAATGTCGCATGAAGTATTCTATTATTTTAACTTGACCGGATAAACATCAACCTTAGCTGGTTGAACAAATAAAAGTTCGATGATTGTCAGCGTTTGTTTTCAAATCAGCTTTTTTTCGTGTTAAAAAATTCCTCGTTCATCAAATTCTTTGCAACGGTAACAAAATGACTTTTTTAGGTAATGATGATTTTACATTCTTGAGAAAAAGAACACTTCAAATTTACCAAAATTAACGGTAAGACAGAGAAATATGTTCATCTCAACTAATAGCATTCTGTAAATTCATGTTTCATTCAAAACGTCTATAACATGCTTTGTGCCAGCACGCGCATTTTGAATTGAGAAGAAACCAAGAAACGGGAAGAAGAAAACAAAAACCATTGAAAACCTGAAGTATGAAGCTGAAAAAATTCATACAGGCTTCAAATCTGCTGGAGAACGGGACTCTGAAAAAAAATCAGTAAGGTTATGAAAATCAAAGTCATCGAACCAAAAGCTGTTCTCGGAACTCAAATTGCGCGCCTTTTTGATTAGGAAAAATTCTACAGTAGAGCAAAATGGTGGGTTACGGTATTCGCAATATAAGTTGAGGTCAGTTATAATCCCTGTAATGCACAATGAAATCGGTGCTTTGTGTCAGAAGATATTCACCGCAAAAGTTTTGGCTTTTTTGGACCACCCTGCATGTTTACAGTTCTATTAAAACAGAGTTGTGTTAGAGAACGCTGTGTGTGTAATTATGTTGTGCACGAGAAGAATTGTTGATGATAGACTAATGATGCGTTTACGTAACGTTTTCCAGTTTTTGACTAATTGAGTAAGTGAGTGAGTGAGTGAGTGAGTGAGTGAGTGAGTGAGTGAGTGAGTGAGTGAGTGAGTGAGTGAGTGACAATGATCGTAGAAACAAAATTACATACACAATTTAATAATGACTTCCGAAATTGGGTATTAGATTTATCTTTTTGTTTTTGCAATTATCCTCTCACTTTATACATAATTTCATTGAGCTAAACATTGTATTCAGTAAAATTCATATCAATAAAAAACACGGATTACGTGAATCGGTTGGCTGAGAAGTTATATACTCTAGAAAAGTTATATATAGTTTTTTTGCTTAAAAAATCGACTTCATCCGACAATGTACATTCTATATTACATGTAAAATATCGTTTTTTACTTACAAAAGTAAAACAGACAGATTAAATTTAACGATATCATGTCAAAATTGATGGTTAATAGTGGTCAATTAAGGAATACTGACAGCTAATGGCAGAAATCCAGGTTTCGTAACGACCACCTCAATATTCCGAGGCTGTTGTCCTAACCACCAGACCGGGCACTAGCGGACGAGAAGGGGAGGGAAAAGTGGAATTCCCCTGTTCTTTGGCGGTTTCAAAAAGTATAGTTTGTTCCCTAAGGTGTATATAAAATGGCTTAATTTTTGCTATTCCCCCCATTTTTGATGAAATTCCTCTCCTTTTTGAGACTTACATATGTAGCTCGACCGCCAGTGAGACTAGGCAATCGATATGTCAAAGAAACTTTTGCAAAGAAATCATAATATCAGAGCAATGTAGCTACTGCGTTAAAATATTGTGATATATGTACTTTATACATAGATAGTTATTTGAAAATTAATCCATTAAAAATTAATTCATCCGTGAAATACACGGTTCAAATGTTGTGAGATTTGGTTTTCTAGAGAATATATACACACAAATGTACGTACACAGGAATGATGAGTTTATTTAACGGTATACAGTAGAAATGTAAAACGTAAAATAGCATGCGATAGTGACAGTTTTTCAAGAAAAAAAAACACACACAATAGGAGTGATGAATTTAGGTAATGTTTTACAGTAGAGATGTAAGATGTAAGTAAATTAGCATACCAGTTTTTTTAAGAAAAAATACAAATAAAGCTTGGTTAGACTTTCATGTTCAGGAAACTATTTTTTATGACCCCGTTTCTCATAAATAATTAATACGCCTAGCGATTTCCGAAACTCTAAGTTAGTTGGAAAAAGTTCTTTTCTCGAAAAATTTGATTTCGCGACAACAGCAACTTTGAATTGCTCGTCAGAAACGTTTTGGGTACAATAAAAACACAACAATTTTTACAGGAAACTAGGAAGAACCGTATTTGCACATCAGTATTTATAAATCAATTTCCTTGATTGCGAAAAACTCGATATAAACCTGCATACACATGAGCTAAAGACCGCCATGAGAATTATTTTAATGATTTTATGAGTCCATCCAGCAACGAATAGTATGATTTGCATGCACGTATCTACACATAGAGAGCATACTAAAGTTGATGACATGCTCAATATGGACGTTCTGTTCTCAACGCTCAACAGCCTGTTTTCTATCATGAATGCTTGTTTTCATGTTAAAAACTGTCTGAGTAAGTGAAAATAATCGTTTTAAACAGATTTGTCAACTAGGTTTCAACTGAATAACGCTAAAAAACCAAAACAGTTCGTTTGAGCGGTATAAAAAATTAAAAAACTTTTATTGTAACCCATACAGTATGTATGGAAACCCCCGCCCGGTTGAAAATGGTATTTAAGAAATTGTTGCATTACTTTTGATTGCATTGAAATTTTTGAATAAAATTACAGTAATTCTTTTTTAATATACTGATTTAATTGACGCTCACCGTTAATTAATCCGATTGAGTAATTAACCTTCAAAGTTGTGTGTTTTTTTTGCCCACCCTGTATATAACATGAAATCATAACGCACAGATGTCAGCGCCTTTGTTTAGAGGTGAACTTAGGCTTGTCATTGGCAAATCTGAACAACGCCTAGCAACGCTCTACAGAAAATGGCTTAGGTAAAGGAAAATCAAAGCTTTGGCCTTTGCCCAATCCTAAGCACACTCCCAAGCTTTTAAGCCTAAGCCCAAGCCTAAGC
>OZ038447.1:22326247-22347385 GCA_964036265.1 Daptonema setosum | reverse complement strand
CGCTCACTCACTCACTCAGTCACTCACTTACTCACCTATAGAATTCGATATCTATTGGCAGATCATTCAGATCCAGACAATGATCCAAGGGAGGTACTGTTGCTGTTTGATTTACTGTGGGATAGATGTAGTTTTGATAATCCATCGTTTGTTCGTCGGTCTGCACCTGAGTGAGTGAGTGAGTGAGTGAGTGAGTGAGTGAGTGAGTGAGTGAGTGAGTGACGTACCTGACCGACCACCACGCCCTTAGCTGAATGTCTGAACGACGACATATCCATAGTTTTGTTATCGGTTTGCAACATGGCTGCCAACCCGCTGAATTCATTATAATCCATCTGCTGGTTCAGAATCTGAACTTCAGATCAGCGGAAATGGCCGTTGAATTTTTCAGGCTTTTTCTAGCAACTGCCAAAATTCTTCGTTTATTGTTGTTTCTGTAATAAATCAAGATAATCGACTACATAGTTGACATAAGAGAACGTATTGCACATAAAATATGTTCCGATTTCAGCACAGTAATCAAGATCACTTGTTTGTGCCACATGTCTACCTGCGTACATACTTCTATAATCCACTTCCATAAACACTTCCTCACTTCCAAATTCACATTTTAAGAAAATCATCATCTCAAGTGAATCATCATATGAATACTAATCTTACGATATTGCATTCTCAATTGGTTATGAGATTAAATTTTTATGTGCGCATTATTCTCCGGGATTAAAAGAATTTTTCTAGATATAAAACGCGAGTGTTTATTTGAAATTGAAATATTTGTGAAAAAGTTATAAGGTGGATTTTTGCAGACAGAGAATTTAAGCGGGATTTGCATATGATTGTGCGTGCACGGAAATTTCTTCAAATTATGGGAAAGTATGGGTTCTCAAATTTATTTTCGTAATCAATGATATACGGATTGGGCGAAGCTTTTATGAGCTTAGGATAACTTGTTCTCATTCACCTTATAGATAATTGCGTGGACCATTTACGGCTTGTTTTTGGTATTTCTAGAATTATTATAAAAGGGGCACGCGATTCTGAACTTTCATTGTTCTGTAACATTCCCAGTTGATTAGGTTGCTATATTTGAATGCGCGCCATTTGTGAAATAATCCGTGGGTGGATTTTCAAAGACATTGAAATAGGCGTTGATTATCGGTGAGTTCAGAATCGGTGAGTTGATTATCGGTGAGTTAAAAGTCGGTGAGTTGATTATCGGTGAGTTCAAAATCGGTGAGTTGATTGTCGGTGAGTTGATTATCGGTGGGTTCACAGTCGTTGAGTTGATTATCGGTGAGTTCAAAGTCGGTGAGTTGATTATCGGTGAGTTCAAAGTCGGTGAGTTGATTATCGGTGAGTTCAAAATCGGTGAGTTGATTGTCGGTGAGTTCAAATTAGGTGAATTGATTATCGGAGAGTTCTAATTCAGTGAGTTGATTATCGGTGAGTTCAAATGTCGGTGAGTTGATTATCGGTGAGTTCAAATGTCTGTGAGCTGATTATCGGAGAGTTAGAATTCGGTGAGTTGACTATCGGTGAGGTACAATCCGGTGAGTTGAATATTCATTGAGTTCTAATTCGGCGAGATGGTTTACCGTGAGTTGACTATCAGGGGATAATTTTCGGTGAGTTCACGTGACCCCACTGGTGCATCTAAATTTAGTTTCCTACATGATTAATGAACCCATTGTTAGGGCTTTTCATGGGTTCAAAATAGCTTGTCATTATTAACTTTGTAGATAATAGCAATGCGCATTTATAGCTTGTTTATGTTTTCCAAGTTTATATTTCATGGCACGCAAGGCCAGAAAGTTATTGTTCTAGAGCATTCTAGAAATATTTAGAGACTGGCTTTGTCTCGGTGAATTTTAAGATAAACATAATCAAGTTTGCCTCTCGCGAAAATAGAATAGAATTGTAGTGCATTGAAAATGTGATTGCGCAAGCGACTTACCAAACTCAAAAAGTATTTTGGGATATCAAAGTTATTGTCCAAGTAGAGAAAGTTGTACAGATTTAGCAAGCTGTTTTCGAGAGCTCAAAATAGATCGACAATATTGAACTTTGTAGATAATATAAATGAGCATTTATAGTTCATTTAGGGTGTTCCAAATTTTAATATATAGTGACACGCAATGTGGGTATGACATTGTTCTAATTGCATTCTTAATTGGTTTTGAATTCGCGCGCTTTTTCTCAGGGTTTCAAGACAAATCCGTGAGTGATTTTCGCGGAGATGATCAGGAGTGCAGCACTGATTTCATTACAAAATGCCTTAGGAAAAAAATTTCTAAGCTATTCTCTCAATGAGTTAGCAAGATTACAATAAATTATAAGGTAATTTTCTAAATATGTAAATTTTTATACATACTGTATGTGAAGGATGAGAAATTATTTAAAAAAATGGCGGTCTTTCAATTTTAATCTCCTAATTAATTGAGAACGCTATAAAGGGCTGAGTTCATAATTCACAGTAATACACAGTAATCGAACAATAGATTACAATTCGCAGTATTACATACGTAAGCAGCTGCCCTTACACCTGTATGTATTCTACCTATGTATCTACCTACATAAGCACCTGGAATCCTTTACTTTGATTAATTTCGTCGGTTAATTATGTACCTAATGTGAAATCGAAAAGATAAACGCCACAAAAAAGCATCTGCTGAGAACGTGAAAGTATAGCGTGGTCGGGGTTTTTTGTTATCATAAATTATTTTTATGGACCCGTAACCAACAAACCAACAAATCCCATGTGGTTAAACAATTTCCTCAAAAAACTTTAACATGCGCCAAAATCAGGTTTGAATTCAAATTGCGCGCCAGAATCTTTTTGAAATCAGGATACAGTATAACATGGGTTTCCATGAATCATGACTGTATATATTGTGGACGAGAACGAAGGAAATATTGTCACATGTTATCAAGTTATCAGCTAAGGTACTGTAGGTCAAAAAAGTGTTTCTTTAAGATCAGGTTGTTTACAAGTTGTATTAAGATCGAATGCGTGCAACCAACCCTACTTTGAATACAGACACTGGCGGATGAGAAGGGTCGGGGAAAGTGAAATTCTTTCCTCTTTGGCGGTTTCGAAAACTTTATTTTGTTCTTAAGGTGTAGAGAAAATGTTCTGAAAACTGCCAATTCCCACTCCTTGACGAAATTCCCCTCCATTCAGAAGATAAGCTCGTCCGCCAGTGAATAGGGTACAGTAAGTCAATAATGAGTTGTTTACATACATCTGTATGTACATAAGTTACTGATCACTGAAAAGACGATTGCCCAGATCACTCATAAAGTACTCACTATATTACTCAGCTATACTGCTCATGATTGATTAGGCAAAAAATCCGAATCGGGTTTACAACCAAAGAAACCCCATGCGTAAGATTTTTCCTTCACAGTCAGTTGCATACAAAATTTCAAGTTCTGAAAATTGCTCAAAACAAAGCAATTATTTCAATTCTGAAGTGGTTTAATTTCCAGTATAATTCCCCGTAATTAATAATATTTTTATGCATTTTTTTATTAATTACATCCCCATTGCCTCGAAATGATTAGGGCAGACAATTTCCCTAGTAAGATTTTTCTCTTTCAACAATTTTCGAAAGTCTTATGACGTATTGCATAATTAAACACGATCAGTATATACTCGTAGCCGCCACATTAAATTTGAAAGCCCGTATTTCTTTGACATGCATGCGCAGACGCAGATAACAGCGAACAGTCATAAATGAGAAATATATGAAAAAATTATAGGATAATTGAAGCAAAAACTGAAATAAAAAATTTAATGTAACTTTGTTATAAAAAAATCTAGTAGAGTTTTTTTGAGAATTACTTCCGCTAAATTAGAAAAGAAAAAAAAAATAATTCTAAACGTTGTTTCGGCCCTGTCTCCGACAACGTTCCTAAAAAGATGTTGAAAGCCATTTGAGCACATGCATTTAATCGAAGACCATAGTAAAAGAGACCACACTGCAGATTCATGTGACCTGAGATATGAATGACTACTTAATAATATAAAAACTTTGGGAAAGAAACTTTTTTGTTATTTCTGCAAGCCATCTTTCATGGAATATTTAACTTAAAAAAAGTCTCAGGAAAGCAATAACAATTTTGAAATTGAGAATCGAAGCATTGCGTTGAATTGGAATGATAACTTTTCTGTCTCGAAAAAAGTTCTACAGTTATTAGATAATGTTTCACTGTCTGGAAAAGCTGGAATTCCAGCAATAATGTGTGTTCTCCCGGACCGTAATAGTCTGTATCAAACAAGCAATCAAACACGTCACTAGCGCATGGGGAAAGAACGAAAAGTGAAATTCCCCCTCCTCTTTGACAATTACAATGTGTTTCCTTGAGGTGTAAGTAAAAACTGTCTAATTTTGCCAATTCCCCTTCTTTGGAAAAATTCCCCTCCCTTTGGAGGACTGGCTCGTCCGCTAGTGACTCATGGAACGGGCCAGAAATCACCGGAATTCGGGCGCCATTCAAGTTATAAGGGAACGGCTATATAACCTATCCCGGGTTTCTGGCTAGCCAAAACCTGTTTTAACGCGTAGTCTGAAATAGAATCTGTTTTTGACACATAATAAATTTTCGAAAAATGTAATCTTTTCCCATATCACATTTGGACAACATGCGAAAACTACGCTTAATTCTTTCCGTAAGTGCGTAATCGACCTGCAAATTTAATTTTTGATAACAAGAAACCCTGACCAAGCTATGTATACCTCAACTCAAACGTACAGCTTTATGCTACAACATGCAATCATCGTGTTCCGGTGGTGTTGTCTTCATTGGAAAAGATTTTCCACTCAGACTTCTCATCACTAAAAGCAACAAGGCACGTTGAAACAGCACCAAAATTGTGTTTTCTTAGTGGCCAGAGAGATGAAATGAACTTACGGGCAAGGACAGAAACCCAGAGCAAAGCGTGAGGTTTTGGGTTTTTCAAATCAGGTTTCGAACCCGGACCGCCAGTTTTCGAGATTGGCGCTCTACGTACTGGACTAGATGATTCAATTAGAAAATTCGAAAAGTTAACGAGTCAACTAGAAAGTTCACTAGGAGATTTCACGGCGTAGAAACCAACGGAAGCCATTTCCGTGCTCAGATTCATGTTCAGTCCAACCGACTTAAAAATAAATTGAGAGAAAAACGGGAACTTTTTTAGAAACAATTGAATACATATTATATTATTGATCATTACGGGTGGTTTAGAAAATATCGACAAGTAACTAGAGCAGAGTGATCTTATCTCTTAAGAAAAGTATTAGAGATAATAAATCATGGGGATTGCGTAGGCTAACATAATTATCCCTCGTGTATCATCATACATCAAGTATAAACCATCTTATATGTACATAAATATGTATATTACCTTTCTTATAATCATACATGATGATGACTAAGAACTGTATAAGCGGGTTAAAAAGACTTCAATCAACAGAAACTCTTGTGTGAGCATGCTTTTAACCCATTTGTCGAGTACTGCAGTTGTAGTTTGACTCCCAGGAATTAACTTACTTCGATTAAAAAAATACACAAAAGTTTGCACGAACTTTGGTTAAGACTCCACGAATTAATTTACAAAAAACATCTGCACCATATCAGGTGAAATCGCCATTGTGTGTTCAAGTTGCCAAACCTAGAAGAAATAAAGGTATAAAAACTGGCTCAAAATGTTGCATCGTTGCATCGGGAAAAAAATAAGAAAAAATCACCTGTAGGTAAACCCTGGAGATTGAATTTGAAGGACAGGTCAGGAAACTGAATTTGAATTCTCGCCATTCTATAGGTTATAGCTTATTTGAGTTTTTGAAGGACAAAGGTCAATATTCGTGAAAATCTGGGAAACAAATAACATTGAATAAAAGCAAAATGCAGATTCACATAAATCCCTTTATAATGTATCATCAAATTAACTTTAGCTAGCTTAAATGAGAAAAAAACTAATTCTATGGCATTTCGTCCTGAAACATCCTACGCCATTACATGAAATGATGATAATATGAGATATATCATATCCAAAGTCACTTGTTTAGATAAAAAAAATTCTTCACTCAACGCTTGGATAACATACAATTAAAATTGCAAAACGGGTAATGGGTTTTTGTACTACTTAAACCCCATCTCCTAGCTATAGGTGTGTCCACTGATTCACTACCGAACGATATGGGGAGGGAAAAGTGAAATTCCCCCCTCTATGGCAGTTCCAAAAAGTTGAGTTTGTTCCTTAAGGTGTAAGTAAAATGGCGTACAGTCCCTGACATAATAAACGGCACATTTTCTTGGGCCATCCTGGACCAAGATTTTTTTCTTGGTGCGTGTTATAAGATATGAGAAACTGCACCATGACGCACCAAGGTTTGCCCATATTTGGGCCAAGATTTGCCAAAATGGTGCCATGGGAGACCATGAAGAACCACGGCGTCACCAAGGATTTTGAAACATCAGGTCACGCTTGTCATCAAATAAACGCATGATTTCATTTCATTTTCCAAATTTTTTAACTGATTTTTTTGTAATATTGAAATGAACTGGTTTTTTATGTGGGTCTTTTCGAAAAAAATTATACTGGCGAGTAAGTCCATAGTCAAGAGAGAGGGTAAATTATCCAGAGAGGGGGAAACACAAAAACATACTTCATCTCAGGAGCAAACTGCAAATTTTTTTTCGTCAAAGAGCGGCCTTCCACCTTCCCTCCGCACAATAACACGTCAGCAACAACCACGACCTCAGTATAAACCGTTCATGAAAATAACTATGTTAACCTACACTTTGAACAGTTAAAGTTCACTCTCAATGAATATCTGACCCGGATGACATGATGTTTCACAAATAGTAGAGAAAATATAGTATACTGAAGTACCCTCCCGTTCGTTAAGTTTTTGTCAAAATTTTTTTCTTTACAACGTTATAAGGCCCGTACATACTCCACCATAACACGTAACATGAAAAGGCATCATAACATAGCAAGTTATGCAACGGCAGACAATGTTATGTTGCGACACATGAAGTATGTTCGGAAATCCACCATAACAAGGCAATTGATTTCTTCAATGCGACCTACCAAAATGAAGTTTCCAATTTTAATTCAAGTAGCCATTTATTTCGAATAAGAAAACTCCAAATCTTGATATTGCTTCCTGAACATTGCTTCCAGATATGAACATAACGTTTTTATGGTTATATTACGGTGTCATGGTAAAGTATGTTTGGGCCTTTATTGTTTCGTAAACCGCTTTCGTGAAGTCTCATTACTTTTTTACTGCGTGAAAATTTTGTACTGCCTCTTTCTACCCCACAAATACGCATTTTTCAGCATTAACCAAAAGCTAATTCCGGGTGACCTAATGTTTCATGCCGGATTAATCATGGTCCATCATGGGCGAAACATGGTCCAAAAATGGGCAAAACATGGTGCGTCATGGGCAAAACATGGACCATCTTGGTGAATCCATGGTCGTTTCTTGGTCAGACTTGCCTATGCTTATACACGTAAAACCACCATGGGAACCCCATGGTTGGGCAATCCTTGGCCCATGTTTGGGCAAAGATAGGACCAAGATTTTGTGCCGTTTATTATGTCAGGGACTGTAGTTTCTGCCAATTCCACCCTCTTTGAAAAAATTCTCCTCCCTTTGGAGGTTTGGATCGTCCGCCAGTGCACTGATCTCTTTGCATTCGTGAGTAAGTCTTAGTTAAAGGATAAACTAGCAAATCTGTCTACTTTCTTTGACGATTTGTTTCACGGGATCTCAGAAACTGGTGATACTGACCGGTTGAAATGAGGATACATACATACATCCAGAATATATAACTTTAGTCACGTAGATAATTAGTTTGTGTTAGAACAAACATTATGTACGCTTCACCTCTTAATAGGCTGATCTCCTCCAATAATCGAGCCATGAAGCTGGTCAGGTTTCCGAAGATATGCAGCCATGAGTGAAATCAGAAAAAAGCATCCTATAGCTTCTTCAGGGTTTTTTGTTATCAAAAAAAATTTGTGGGCCGGTTGTGCACGTATGCAATGATTTTAATGATGTTTTTGTATGTTGTCCAAATGGCATGTGACAAATATTTCATTTCTCAAAAATTTGAAAGCGCGCCAAAAACAGATTTGAATTCAAATTGCGCGCCAAAAATCAACTGCTAAACAGCTAAACATCAGAATTTGATGACATCAGTTTTTCAGCACAAAGCCAAAAGTGACTTTTCAATATGGCAGAAAAAATCTACAGCGTTTCGCTCCGGCAAAAATTTCTTGCCTATCGCGCATCCAGGGTTTCTTGTTAGCCAAAAAATGTTTTGGCGCGCACTTTGAATTCAAAACTGTTGTTGGCGCGCTTTAAAAAATTCAAGAAATAAAATATTTCTCACTTAACATTTGGACAACATTTGAAAAAAATTGCAATTATTCACTGCAAACGTGCGTCACCGACCTGCAACAATGAACTTTTGATAACAAGAAATCCTGACCAAGGAACACTGAAAAATGGATGGAACACCGAATGCAGTATCCTAAGCAAAATCGAAGTTCTACAGTATGATGGTCCCCCACTGGCGGACGAGATAATCCACCAGGGAGAGCATTTTCCTCAATGAGGGGAATCGGCAGTTTTCAGGCTGTTTTACCTACAGCTTGTGGAAAAAAATATACTTCTTAAACCGCCAAAGAGGGGGGAATTCCCCTTTTCCCTCCCGTTCTCGTCCGCCAGTATGGTCGACTACCTGGCTCTGGCTCATAAATCGTTTCACGCCAGGTCCGAGAACTTCAATCTACTGTGCCGCTCTATATTCGTCAGCTATGGTATTTTAAAGTGGCACCTTTCCTCACACACTATCTTCAGTACTAAACATGATGAATTCACGGCCGTACATACAGGGTGGACCGAAAGTTTATGTACACCTTTTAATTGTCTTTTTCGCATGTGTAAAATCAAAAAAGGTTGTTCCAGTCAGATAGGTAGTTTCGTTTGAGCTTTTTATTTTCACACATGCGAAAAAGACAACCAAAAGTGTGCATAAACCTTTGAGTCACCCAGTACAGTACATACATAGAACAGGTACGAACACTACTGACTACATAATTCCCCCTCTCTGGAGATTTCAAAACATGACATTTTCCTCGAAATGATGAAAAATATTTTCTAAATGCTGATTTCACTTTTTGTCAAAAATCCTCCCTCTCCCTCTCAGGTCCCAAGGACCCCCTTTCATCCGCCAGATTACATACATGCCTAACCCACTAGCGGACGAGAAAGGAGGGAAAAGTGGAATTCCCCCTTTTTGGGGTTTCAAAAAGTAGATATTTTCCCTTAAGATGTAGGTGAAATGGCCTAAGTTCTGCCGATTCCCCTCTTTGGAAAGATTCCCCTCCCTTTGGAGGTTTAGCTCGTCGCTAACTGAACGGCGCAAAATGAGTCAAGAAAAATTAATCGACTAAATGAATGTTTGCTTGAACGATTATCCTTTCAGAATGCATGTACGATGTGCATGATCAATATAATTATGTACATATCATTCATACGCAAATGAGGTTTCACTTTTCCATCTCAACGCACTAGCGTTCAAGACAAGAACCAAAGAGGGACTTTCCATATTTCTCGCCGCCCAAAAGAAATTTGTTCCATAAGGTATAGGTATGTAACATGGTTTCAAAACTGACCAATTTTTTGCTTTTCGAAACACTTATCCGTCTTTAAGAGGTTTAGATCGCCCGCCAGTGCCTTGATACGTGGGGCCATAAAATGCTATGGCTTTTATAACAACGGAAAACCCTAAACAGGCTTATAGCCATGATAACCTAACGGGTGAACCCGGCCATGCTAGAAACGGGGCTCAATTTCGTGTTCAACACTGGAAACTGGGAATACAGATAAAATAAATGAATTTCCCTCCCTTTGAAAGATTAGATACCGCCAGTGCCGAGAACCTTATGTAAAGGGCTGCCTGGGATTCAAGTGAAAAGTTGTTGTGTTAACTACTCCAACCTTTGAATCGTTAGCTGCATCAAATGTAAGAGAATGTGATGTATAATAGCCGGCTGTTCGACTCAACTCAACTCAACAGCTGTATCCTATAACATGCAATCATCGTGTTCAGAGGGTGTTATCCGTGTTGGACACGTTAACGTGTCATTTTTTCACTTGAATCTGAATAAGCTCATTACATACTTGTTCTATAGCCTGGTCAGGGTATCCTGTTATTGATTTTGATAAGCCGTTTAAAAAACGTGTGCAACGAATTTTGCCCAGCGTTCCTACGTTATGCAAATGCCATCAGCAAAAAAAACATTTTTTTCCTCGGAAATTCGAAAGCGCGCCAGTAACTTATTTAAAATTCAAACTGCGCGCCAAAATTTTTTTTGGCTAACAAGAAACCATGGATCGGTTATAATTTTACTAGCCGATTGATCCACTAAACTGGACCCGCATCCGTTTACCATAACTTACGTACTGACTCCGATTCTACCTCTAATAAAGTCTGGTCACAATTTCGTGTTGCTCCAAATTTTTTCCGTAATCCTTTTGATGCGCATTTAAATTTCGGCACGTGTTCAAATTTTTTCAAATTTTTCAGCTGCTCACACTTCATATGTATAACATTGTATTAAACATGCCCAACTTATTATTTGTTCAGAATAAGGTTTTCAGGAAATTATTTAGTAACAAGATACCCTGACCAAGATATATCAAGGGAGTCCGTGTAGTTTCACCCCGGGGAACTTTCACCCCGCGATTTTGAGGTCTTTTCATCCCGCGGGAAAATGGGATTTTCGCGGGTGAAAGGACACCGCTAAAATTTGAGTTTGACACCCCCGAGAGCGGTGTCTTTTCACCCCGCCAAAACCCCCTTTTCCCGCGGGGTGAAAAGCCCTCAAAAACTCGGGGTGAAAGTTCCCCGGGGTGAAACTTCCCAGTCCCATATCAAGGGAGGCCGCCAGGCCGCTCCCTTAATGTAAGATGATACTACAGGCCTCATGATTGATTATAAGAAATGGTTTAAAACTGCGAGAACACATGACATGGCCAGAAACAGATTCTCAAGTCCAGAATGGGACTGGACTCTCAAGTGAGGAATTTTCTGTGCCAAGTTTCAAAATTTTATAGAACCAGATTCTCAAGTTCATGACCGGACTCTCAAGTGAGGAGTTTTCTGTGCCACGTTTTGGACTTTCTTATAACCAATACGTGAAATGAATAATGATTCACAATGATGACATTGGGTTTTATGGATTTATGGGTTCGAAAATAAAAATGTACATAAGGAAGTGGTTATGTACATTTATAAATATTTGCATTCAAAAACAACAGCGGAAAAACGTCATGGTATTTTCGCTTGGGCATATTTTATCCCTGAATATACAGGGTGTCCCACTTAAAAGTTTCAATGAGAATGTCCTTTAATTTTTGATAAAATTAACCAATTTGAAAAAATTTTGTGCCAGTTTGTAGGTATTGTTTGACAAATTTTTTTGACGCTTAAATTTTTTGAAAAGCTTTTCTAAAGAAATTTTAAGGTCAAAATTCCCGAACCCCCTAATTTTTGTACTTCTCTACCGTCGGTTTCGCAAGATATTCAGTTTTTACCACGATTAACACCTCTAACGGATTAAAAACAATTGAAAAAAAACACTATCACAACGAAAATAAAACAAAATAAACAATTTTACTTGCCGATTAGATGAATAAAACATACAAGACCAGGTACAGGAACATGAACTTTTTGCACTAAGTGAAACATTAATGGCATGAAAGCGGCATTTTGAACTCAAGATACTCATTTTGTCGAAAAGCGACATGATTTTTTATCAAGGGAAACAAAAATAGTCAAATCGAAGCATATTTGAAACGCTTATCAACTTAAAAGTTTTACGGAATAGGCATCAATTTGTCAAGTTATGAACGGTCCGTTATAGCCGCTTGGCGTGAGGACACCACGCGAAGGTGGAGTCTCCCAATTCAGAAACATGATTCCGCCACCAATTTAAGATACAAAGCTTAGCTTTGCCATAACATTCTGACGTTAGAATTAATCACCAGAAACTGTCGGATAACGAGGATTGGTCTGACAAAACACTTGATAGCCCAACAGTTAGTGGTTTTGAAGGGTATTTCGAACTGTGAAGAAAGTTGCATTTTGGCTTCGTGTCTAACATTCTATTCATTGATTTACCATGGTAAATGGTTTTATTTTGTTGTTTTTATGTGAAAGTGATTTTTTCCAGTTGTTTTCTTTTTATTTGAGGTGTTAATCGTAACAAAAAAACTGAAGATCCTGTGAAGCCGACGGTAGAAAAATACGAAAATTAGGGTTTCGCGAAATTTGGTCTAAAAAATTCTTTGAGAAAGCTTTTCAAAAAATTTAAGCGTCAAAAAAATTTGTCAAAAGTTGTCTACAAACTGGCGTAAAAAAATTTCAAATTGGTCAGTTCTATCAAAAATTAAAGGACATTCTCATTGAAACTTTTAAGTGGGAGGGACACCCTGTAGTAATAATGTAATACTTCGAGACATCAGATGTAAGTGCAGAAATTCAGATCATCCTTCAAGTAAGTGCAAAAATTCATGATTACCATGTAGATTACATGCGTAAGTAACCCAAAAGTCATTTATTCTGCAGCGATAATCATTTCAAAAAAATGGTAATCAGACCTTGTTTTTGTTTATCTCATCGTCAGTGCACGTATGGAAAAGACTTGAGTGAGTGAGTGAGTGAGTGAGTGAGTGAGTGAGTGAGTGAGTGAGTGAGTGAATGAGTGAGTGAGTGAGTGAGTGAGTAAGTGAGTGAGTGAGTGAGTGAGTGAGTGAGTGAGTGAGTGAGTGAGTGAGTGAGTGAGTGAGTGAGTGAGTGAGTGAGTGAGTGAGTGAGTGAGTGAGTGAGTGAGTGAGTGAGTGAGTGAGTGAGTGAGTGAGTGAGTGAGTGAGTGAGTGAGTGAGTGAGTGAGTGAGTGAGTGAGTGAGTGAGTGAGTGAGTGAGTGAGTGAGTGAGTGAGTGAGTGAGTGAGTGAGTGAGTGAGTGAGTGAGTGAGTGAGTGAGTGAGTGAGTGAGTGAGTGAGTGAGTGAGTGAGTGAGTGAGTGAGTGAGTGAGTGAGTGAGTGAGTGAGTGAGTGAGTGAGTGAGTGAGTGAGTGAGTGAGTGAGTGAGCGAGTGAGTGAGTGAGTGAGTGAGTGAGTGAGTGAGTGAGTGAGTGAGTGAGTGAGTGAGTGAGTGAGTGAGTGAGTGAGTGAGTGAGTGAGTGGATGAATGAGTGGGTGAGTGAGTGAGTGAGTTAGTGAGTGAGTGAGTGAGTGAGTGAGTTAATACAAATGTTCGAGGAATAGCGGGTTTTCAGATTTAGTCCCATCAAAAAATAAAGAATGCTATATTTGGATGTTCAGCATGTTTTTGTCATTTGCCAAATAATTGTTGATTGTGATATTAATTTCTAACCTATAATGAGTATAAAAAGTTACAGAGATTCAATGACAATGTTGGAATGATTGTTAATTACAACTTCATTGGATATTTAGAGCTGCAGCAAATGATTATCAAGGGTGCCTTCATAATCGAATATACTTTGTTCCGAACATAACTCCTAATTTATTGCATACGATACGAAGTAACGAGTCCGTAAATATGGTGTTCAATAACAAGATACATATATAATTTAATAGAATTAATTTAATGAATTATTTATATTAATTTAATGTAAAATAATTTAATAGATTATATGTAGTCTATCCAGCGTTTTTTTGTTAGCCAAAAACTTTTTGGCGCACAGTTGGAAATCAAATCTGGTTTTTGCGCGCGTTCGAATTTTTGAAAAATCGAATTTTTTTCACGTGACCTTTGGATAAAAAACAAAAACAATTATTTTTTCATTACAAGAAACCTTGATAAGTCTCAAATCGACTGAATTTACTTACCAATGGCGTTGGATATAATAACTACCCAGTCTTCACTATAGTGCAGTCGGAAATGAAATGAACTGTTTCGGAAAATTACGTCAATTTTCAGTAAACATTCAATTATTTATTTATTATAAATAAGTACAATCCATTTTATGTAAATAAAACCATTATGGCATTCACAGTAAGTGAAGTGACTCAATTCGAACTCGCGCGTTTTTCTCGGGGATTTTTTTGCAGACAAAGACTAGTAGTGTGGCAGTGTTACTGAGGTTACTGAGATTTTTGTAAGTTAGTTAGCACGGAGCTCATCCCTGCTGAGTCCAGGCTCCGTCGGATGATACTGGACAAACGCCTAAAGGATATTTTGACTTTTATTTTTTTCGAAACTATTCTCACAATAAGCTGGCAAGATAAACAATAAAAAAATTACTCTTCAAATGTTTTGTAATATGCTCATTTTATATCACTCTGTTTTTATGATTTTGGTCTTCTAATGAAATGAGAATGATATTTATAGAAGCAAATGAACTTCGGTTGTTTGCTGAATGTAAACAACTGTGGATTGAAAATTCGATTATCACGGCGTTACTTCCGGTTATTTTCAAAATTGTGTAAAAATGACAAACTCGTCGTAATGCAATTCAACTGAAGAATCAGAGAAGAGATAGGATCACGTGAAGTCAAGTCGGCATTGAGTTGATTATTATTATGAATAAATTAGTGGCCAACGACGTGAAGTTACCAATGATATTTATTATCAGTCTCGAGTTTCACTGGATAAAAATTCGTTTAACAAAAAATATATAATTATATCAAAAGCAATCTTAATTTATTGGCAGATAAAAAAGCTTATTTTGGTACTTGCCGTGATAACAGTGGATTTTTTTCAGAAAACTGAAGATTAATAACTTGAGAGAAAATAAGAAAAACCTCTTCCACACAGGAAATTCCGCTACAGGAAAACCAACTGTTTTTTTTTCATTGGAGAAAAGGTAAATAATAACCCGTCGAAGAATTACCTATGTAGTGTCTTAGTTACGGTACTTAATTAAGTACACATCCGGATGTATACAATACTTACTCTATAATCAGTAAAAACCGCTTACAGTATCCAAGTATAGTATACAACAACCGTGGTATAGTATATGATGAGCTTCTGCAGAGAGAAACCTTAGTTAATCACATTTCTGAGCACCAATGTTGATGGGATAACAATAAAAAAGATACTGAAATCATTTCGCCATACGAACTTGTTACACACAAAAGAGGACTTTTTTCATCGTTTCTGTTCATTTCTTACTGTTATTTTTTGGGTTTTGTTGTTTTCGCTGTGTTCTACCAGGCAAAAACAACGGTGCACGGATACCTGATTAATAGTAATTGATTAGAGCTTCACTAAGCCGAAAGTCATAATCGGCTATGAATATGATAGCTATTTGCTAAAAATAACTATCTTAGATATCATGGAAAGTGCTTCTTGATTGGAAATCTGGGATCATGGTTGGTGTATGGGGTTTGAACTTTTATTATTAACATTATAGCATTTAATATTTAAATACTATATACATATAAAAAGTGTATAGTATTTTTTATTGATTAAGAGACGAAGAAGTAACTCTGTGCGTACAAGAAGTAATTCCGCAAATGAAGTACAGATTCATATGAGCAAAACATCTGCATACCAGCGGGAATGATTTATTATGTACATAGTTAATTAAGTCATGGAAAAATTACTTAATCATACATACACATCAGAAAAGTCCCTACATACTTACACCTGTTTTTGTACTGTACTTTTAATTGTTCCCTGCATTGGCCTTGCATTGATCGAGCCAAACCTTCAAAGGGAGGGAACCTCTCCAAAGAGGGGGAAAATGGCAGAAATTAGGCATTTCACATACACCTTAAGCAACAAACTCTACTTTTTGAAACCACCAAAGAGGGGGAATTTCATCCTTCCCTCCTCTTCTCGTACGCTTTCAAGTACATTATAATCCAACTTTGACTCCTACGTTTACTGTAGCCTATCCAGGGTTTCTTGATACCCAAAAACTTTTTGGCGCGCAGTTTGAAATCAAATATGATTTTGGTGCGCTCTCAAAATTTTGAGAAACACTATTCTTTACATAACATTTGGAAAACTTACGAAAATTGCGCTTAATTCATTGCATACATGCGTAACCGACATGCAAAGTTAATTTTTAAAACAAGAAAACCTGACCAAACTATAAAGCCAATAAGGCCATTAATACAATATTAGAAAGGGATTTTTGTAGTGGTCAGGTCATAGAGATCGAACGCCAGAGCAACGGGTGAGGAATGAGGATTTATGTCCTTTGACAGGTTTTATTGTATGTATGACCCATTGGCGGACGAGCCAAATCTCCATAGGAAGGCTAATTTCTCCAAAGAAGGGGGAATCGACAGATTTCAGACCATTTTTATCTACACCTTAGGGAACGAATGTGTTTTTTTGAAAAAAAAGCCAAAACGGGGCGAATCTCACCTTTCTCTACCCTTCTTGTTTGCTAGTGTTCTGATAAGTGACCGTTGGATTTGTTATTTCCGGCGCCTTAAAACCAATGCGAGGTATTTTGTAGAGTTTCGTGAATACTGTACTGTGTACCTTAAGACCATGCCGCGGACGAAGCCACAAAACATACTGAAGGTCCATGTCCATGTCAGTAAAAGAGCTTACTCACTCGAACTTCGGTCGGATCAAAAGGTATACTCCACGCAGACATTATTGCTGCCACTTTATTCTAGTGCCAGAAGTCCTTAATTCTGAACCTGGCAGGAGACCCGAGATGCCGACGCGTTGTTCTTGAATTGATGTCCTTTCCTTGCCTGTCAGTATATTCCACCTACATACAGTATGTATGTATATGCACGGTACGAGTACATCATTCTGATATGTGGTTAGTGTGCCTTGTTGGCTTCAGTAATAAAGAAATCCAGAAATCACAGCTTCTCAAGCTCGACCCACGTAGGAAGGACTAGCTACATTTTGAATAGCTGAATATCCGATGGAGTGACTTGGAACTTGGTTCCATGATATGCCTATGGCAAGCACCATTCGTGATTGGGACCCGGCGAAGTCTTGGTCCGATTAAGACAACCAACCAACACAAGAAAAATTTCAAGTCAACCTGGCTATTAGTACGTGCTATTATCCTCTGAGATGATGCTCTGGCACAGATGAGTTAGCCAGATATCGATGATGGAATAAATAACCGGATCGGATTGATTTTTATGTTATTATGGCTATAGACTGTTTAGGGTTTCTCGTTGTTGTTTTTTTACTTGGATTTCTTCATTAACTCAAGCCATAAAGCACACTAATACCATATCAGAATGGTGCTTTCGTAGTGGCCAGAGAATTGATAAAACTGACGGGCAATGGCGGAAACCCCAGAGCAACGTGTCAGGATCTGTGTCTCAAGTCAGGTTTCGAACTTAGGATCGCCGGTTTTTGAGGTCGGTGCCCTACGCACTAGACTAGGCGGTTACAAAACTTTAGCCGATTGAATTGATCTAAGAAATGAATGTATAAAATCTATTCGATTGATAATTTGTTCTAATGATCGTATGCATCTCTGAATCTAAGTAAGGTTAATAAAACAGGCGAATGTGGTTTGATGAAATTTGAATATGGGCGTTTGCAGAGGAGAGTTTTCGCAATACATGGCATACAACGATTTTATTTAAAATTAGGCAAGGTTACGAGCTATAGTCAGTAAAACGAAGAATTCAAGTGTGGTTTATATTTCATAAAATTTTAGTTATGTAAGATACGTACATATTTGTGATAAATTACGGTAGTTGCACTGCCGCGGTTTGGGTGCGTCGCCGCGTGCTTCATGGCACAAATTAGTGTCACCTACTTTATGGTATAACTTATTCCGAAATTTTTGTAATCATAAAATCCTAACTTTTTAGCCTATCCAGGGTTTCTCATTAGTCAAAAACTTTTTGGCGCGCAGTTTGAATTCAAAATTGTTTTTGGCGCGCTTTCAAATTTTCGTGAAAAAAAATCTTTCTCACGTCACATTTGGCAAAACGAACGAAAATTGCGCCTAATTTTTTGCCTACGTGCGTAACCGGCTCACAAAAGTGATTTTTGATAACAAGATACCTTGACCGACCTATACCAGACTTTAAATCAGTAATTTATTTTTTCATTTACACTTTTCTATGCCATCACAAACATATAGCGTATCCAGGGTTTCTTGTTACTCAAAATATTTTTTCACGCAATTTGAATTCAAAATTGTTTTGACGCGCTTTCAAAATTCGAGAAATAAATTCTTTTTTCACATTACGTTCGGACAATAGAAGACAATTGCGCTTAATTCATTGCATACGTGCGTAATCGCCGCGCAAAATTAATTTTTGATAACAAGATACCTTGACCAAGCTATACCAAACTTGAAATCGTTAATTTATTTCTTTATTTAGACTTTTCTATGCCATCACAAGAATATAGCGTATCCAGGGTTTCTTGTTACTCAAAATATTTTTTCACGCAATTTGAATTCAAAATTGTTTTGACGCGCTTTCAAATTTTCGTGAAATGAAATATTTTTTCACATTACGTTTGGACAATAGAAGAAAATTGCGCTTGATTCATTGCGCTTGACCCCAGGTTTCTTGTTAGTCAAGAAGGTTTTGGCGCGCAGTTTGAATTCAAATATGCTTTTTGCGCGCCTTCAAATTGCCGAGTAACAAATTCTTTTTCTTATAACACTTACGAAAACGGCACACAATTCTTTGCATACGTGCTTTAAACCCGGCTTAGAAGAATTATTTTTGATAACAAGAAACTCTGGCCGAACTATGTATATGCCAACAATCATTGAATACTCCTACACAGTCTGTCTTGCCAAAAGTCAACGAGTAAAAACTCCGCACGTCATCAAAATCAGTCTCGTAGTCAATTGAGATAAAATATAAGTACATGATAAACATGCTTGCACTAGCGGGCGAGAAGGGGAGGGAAAGTGCAATTCCCCCTATTTGGCGTTTAAAAAAATAAAAATTTGTTCCCTAAGGTGTATGTAAAATGGCATGAAAACTGCTGATTCCCCTCTTTTTGACAAAATTCCCCTCCCTTTAGAGGTTTGGCTCGTCCGACACTGCTTGCTTGTTGGCCTGTTGCATAAATCAAGCGTTAACGACTATATAGCTTGATCAGGGTTTCTTGGTATCAAAAATTAACTTTGCAGATCGGTTACGCACGTCGGCAACGAATTAAGCGCAATTTCCGTGTGTTTTCCAAATATTATGTAAGAAAAGTATTTAGTTGTCGAAATTTTGAAAGCTCTAACTGCGCGCCAAAAAGTTTTTGGAAAACAAGAAACCCTGGGATAAGGCTGCCTTCATTTGAATTCGAATTTTTTGCAAACTTCTCCTGAAGTTCCGACAATTTCTTCTGTTACAGGATTCCGGGATATTTCTTATCGATAAAGAGTTGCGAAAAAACGACTAGAAAGATGCGACTACAAGTTGCAACGAAACTAATAAGACACCCTAGCATGTCCGTGTTGTGTGTCATTGTCTAGCACTGGCGGACCAGCTTATCCTCTGAAGGGAGGGGAATGTTTTCAAAGAGGGGGGAATTTTCTGAAATCTGGCCATTTCACCTACACCTCGAGGAACAAACTCTACTATTGGAAACAGCCAAAGAGGGGGAATTCCACTTTTCCCTCCCGTTCTCGCCCGCTAGTGATGTCTAGACTTCATCTCGATCTGATACATAAATAAGGCGTGGGTGACCTTATATTGGATACTTGGATAGTGAGAATGATTTTGTGATAAATGCACGTAACAATATCAGGGCTGAATAAATACCGCATGGATGCATTCGTGATTTCGATTTTAAGATAAATGATGTAAGCCATCAAACCTGGAAAATAAGATATGTAAATTCAGTTATTTAGTATGGTAGAATGCCTAAAGTGGATACCAAGTCACAAAGTCTAATTACGATCAAAATATTTACATACAAATCATTAGAATAATCATTAATCATCAACAACTTTTGAGAATATGGGAAGCCTGATTTACTTTCGGTATGCAGTATCGCCAGCAAATTTTTATTTATGCAGGTGCATTGGCTGTAATCAATGAGTAGAAACAGTATGTAAAACTTGAAAACAACTGAACCAACTTACAGAGTGAATAAGAAACCTTTGATGTTTCGACCCTCACCTTCGTCACCAGAAAATACCTAGCAGGGGTAGGTCATTCTCAGGAAGGACACTGCGCTGACTAATCTAATGAAAAAAAGTTGAGTAAAAAATGACAAATACAAATATGTAAGTGTTCATAATTGATTCAGTTTGGTTGATTGATGGGTCGAGGGCTTGCTTAGACTTAGGCATAGGCATAGGCTTAGCCTTATTCTCTTTTAGTACGCATAAGTAATCGCAAGCAAATTCCTATTTGTACTGTATGTATGTAGGTACACAAGCTATGTATGTAAGTGTTCATAATTGATTCTGTGTGGTTGATTGATGTGTCGAAGGCTGGCTTACATACCTTACATAGAATACTTACTTACATACGTACATACAGGATACATACTTATCTGTACATAAGTTGATGATAATAAGGCTGCAAAATAGAGGGATGAATAAAAACTGATAAGAAGATAATTTCTGAAAAACTATAGCACGAAAAATATAAAGTTAATAACACATGATGTCATGAAAGAAGATACAGCTGAACCACGTTGATGTCATATATTCACGTAGGCACTAGAAGATGGTTTCCATGGAACCTTCATGGTTGGAGGTCGAAAATGGATTCCGTTCATCTAGGATCATGAAAAAACGTCATAAATACAAGATCATATAGTTTACAAAATCGAATATATATTACTAAGTAAGTATATGCACTAATAAAAGCCCACGTCACTCAAACCCCGTGATGATCTATGATTACGTGGTGTAGAATAGTATCCATGAGGTTTTATTGACTGACACCTCTAGCGGAGGAGAAGGGATGAGAAAAGTGGAATTCATTCACCCTCTTTGGTGTTTTCAAAAGTAGAGTTTGTTACCTAAGTTTTAGGTAAAATTGCTAGAGAACTGCCGATTCCTACATCTTTGAGGAAATTCCCCTTTCTTTTGAGGATTAGCATACGTGCGCCAGTGAGCTGACACACAACTTTAATCAAGCGTGTTGGTTATGTTTACGGAGTGAACAAGGGTGGATTGATAAGACT